>CAMXCT020006562.1:0-160000 GCA_947184155.2 Cladocopium goreaui | reverse complement strand
CCCCCGAGGAAGTAGGTGACCTATCAGCTAGATATATGGCAACTCCAATCCGACTAAACTAATCACGTTTCGATACTTCTCTATTCCCAGATTGGGGTGTTGCTTTGTATTGCTTTGCTATGTAGCTACTACTGGGGTTTTACATTTTTTTTAACTCACAAATATCAAATATCTCAAAAAAAGGCCACTACTGGGGCCCATGGGCAATTTTCCGGCCTCAGATGCTGCAGATAGGCCGTGAACTTTTCTCGAGTATTGGATTGATCCTCAAAGAAGGCAGTGGTGTGCTCTTCTTCCTGAGATCAGCAGACGTCAAAACGACGTGGAAAAACATTCGTTAAGGCTGGGCGAAATCAGAGGCTTCGAAAAAAAAAACAAATAAAGCATTGATCAGTGGTGGTCAGGGCCGGAATTTCATAGCGTTGATCATGTGGAAGATGTGGAAGATGGTTTCAACAATTTCCACAGACTACCAAAAAACATGCTACGTATGTAAGTATTAAGTTATTTATGAGTAGCATTTACAGTAGCTAAGTGTACCAATTTCGTTTCTGTTCCAATTTCATGTTGCTTCATCGGTTTAGTCCTCATTATATGTTGGCGATTTTTTCCTTTAGTGTTGGCACTCTCCTGGTAGCTTCAGGTCCATGGTTACCCTTACTAGTCACGAAATCATTTGACAAATCAAGGTTTACTCAACTCAAATACTCAGTCACTGAAGGTCAATACCCAATTCTTCGAAAGTTTGGGTTGTTGAACTCTCCGTAGAAACATGAGACCAACTTGGTTTTTCAACACATGAAGATTGGCTGTCTCCCAATTTCATCCCATGAATCACGGGGGCCTTTTTTTTGCCCACGATGCTTCACCAAACAAAACTGCCAAAACCGCGACTGAGATGCCACCAACAAAAACTTGAAGGGCTCATAGAGCTCTAAAGCCTGATGTCGGCACGGGAAACGCTACCAAAAAAACAATGTGTTTCATGATGCCCAATGAATTTGGATGTAAACACGTTGAACTCCTGATTTTGACTTTGGTATGGATGGTTTTTAGACGGTGGAGATATTAGCTATAGCAGATTACACTGGACATGTCACAGGAGTCCCTCTGCATTCGATTGCGTTTTTACCCAGGGTTTCGTGTATTATACAACTTGCCTGAAACTTAAACCAAGCTTCTAGTAGGTTTGATGCAGATCACTCTTGGAAGGCACTTATGTTTTACGTGTTTTTGTAGAAACCCTCTGGTAATTTAACATAGCTATGGGAAGCCACCATTTTAAGTAGGTATGGTAAATGATGGTCAATCATCTGTTCATCCATGTTCCAATATTATGTTAAATTAAATTACCTTAGGGGATCACCAATCTACCTGAAACTATAATCTTAAAACATCCAATGGCCCCCCAAAAAAAGCTGCAGACTGGAAATCACATCCTGTAAAATTGAACATAGAATGGGGGCAAACTAAATACCGACCTGCCAATAATCAGCAACATCCATCAAATCAAAAACCATCGCAGTTGTATCTAATTGGGACTTCAAAATTCAGATCCCACGGTTCATGTTTGTGAACAAATAAAATTTCCCATGTGTAACTCGGAGAAAACCAACACTTCACCTACCATTCACCCTTTTGTTGTGCCCAGTTGTATTGACTACATCCCATTGAACCACGATTATTGTCATTCTTTTCCAGAAAGAATTGCCTACTTGACAAGTTTCAGATTGCTAGAAATCACCACCATCATTCAGCTCCAGCAATTTTAGTGGGTATTCAGCTAAGTTTCGCCAATTTCGGTATGCAAAAAAAAACTTCCCAAGCATTCCACCCTTTACCCATATTGCATGAGAGCCATTAAACAATATACCCCGTTGATTTTTCTTTTTAAGGGAATTTTGCTACCTGCTTTAATTGGGGATCATAATAACCTATGATAGGGAAACCTTCAACCAACTAGTATTCTGAGATGGGATAGCGTACTATTCTTGCGGCTTATTGTGGATTTGGTGAATTATTGAGCGTTCATTACTATGCATTACTATGGACATCTGACTATGAATTGAGCATCCTATATTTTCCCTATTTTCCCTATATATATAGTCTATATATAGTCTATATTATTTATAGTCTATATTATTTATAGTCTATATATAGTCTATTATTGTGCATCATCTAACCGGATCTCTCCGATCTTTTCAACTTCCTCACGTTTTTTGGAAGTTGGCCATGCCTTTGCCATGTTGGCCAAGTTCATCTCCACAATCTGCTCCAACTGCTCCAAGCCCGCCTTGATGTGCTGTTCTTCTTCCTGCACGACTTGGGACGCCTACTGGCTGAACTGGGGACGATGGCAAGCGGAAAAAATGGTAGTCCTGGACCATGGAGAATTCATAGTGGTTAAGAATGATAGTGGTTCATGAATACCAGTGAAACATAGCTGACATAGCTATGAATTGTAGTTCAAACATGTTCACAATAGGATATTTTATGGGATACCCTCCGGTGTCCTCAAACGTTGCTTATATGGCAGTTTTTTAGCTGGAAATTCATCTCTGTTTGGGTGGCTCGTCCGACTTGTTGTACGGTTAATCCACTTGTTGTTGGGTTGCAAGCTACTAAGTAGGATGAACCAAGTAATGGAGGTAATGATGGCCATAGCTAATGATATATATATATAGTAACTGCTAGGGATGGGTTCTAGATGGCTTATAGTAGTGCTATAGATGGGATAAAGCCAGTTTACGAAGCAGTTGTCATTCGAAATGATCCTCCAGTTGCCGTGCAAAGAAGCCGGCCGGAATTGGAGAGGTGATGAGAGGTTGGCAAGGCATGGGATCATTGGCACTTAATTAACTTGTTGTGTTGTAAAGTGATAACATTATCTAACATTGACGTGCTATTTGCCTGTTGCAACTCATATCTAGCTACGTAATTCTACGTATACAGTTCTTCTGACATTAAGTGTGTATTTCCTTGGTAGGGTATCTAGATCAAATGAATCAACTTGACAATGAAGTGTAGACCTACTAAACACATTTGAAAACAACGAGTGAACGGACAGGTACCCTATGAGTCCACACCAACCTGGCTGAGAAGATGCCCTCAGAATATCTGTGGGAGAAGGGTTGCCAAAGGGATTCAGCCCCATGTACATTGATATGACCACATATGAATATACGTGTCTGATGTTTGCCAAACCTCATTTTACAGGAAAGCTGAGTTTGGGGTTGTCGTGTATGAAATACATGCAGTTACAGTGCTTTTTGTCGGGGGTAAACGGGGTACATAATTCCATTACAAGAGGCTATCCATAACTAACTATCACAATTATCCTCGAAATTCTCTGTGTCTCTCTACCTACAATGTGAGGCCCCCCAGTTATAAGTTGGTTTATAAGCCCCAGTAACTATATAAGTACCATAAACCATAGTTCTTGGAGTTATAAACCAACTTAGCTATCTTGAGGGCCTCACATTGTACCGCCCTTTACAAACAAAGTCATTGTACAACCTCATGGCCGAGGGATGAGAAAGTATCTATATGGAGGCCTCTGAATATATAGGATATCTCCATATTTGAAGTTAATAAACCTGGGCCAATATCGACGATACTTCCTATCCTGTCAAGACCATATCAAAAACCATATCAAAATCATATCAAGAACCATATCTATAAAGCATAATCCAAAACATATCAAAATCACAGCAAAATAAAATCGAAATAAATCCCGAGGTCATCAAAATCACATCTCAAAATCAAAACAGTATTAAAATGATTATATATATATAATCTGAATTAGGCTTCCTAGAGAGAATTCGATGTCATAACCTGATTTTCCTTACAACTGTATTCTTTAGGGGTATCGGTATCACCGATTTATACCGATTTTCAGACACCAATATCGCTGTAGGAAAGGTTTGTCAAGTGCAAGGATTTCCCACCGGTTACCAAGCTGGTTGGTGGTCTCACCCTGACAAATATCAAAACAGGGTCAAACCACCAGCCAGCTAGATTTGGAATCAATAATGTCCTTTTGGTAAAAATAGAGGGGCCGGGAGCTGGTTAACCCCATCTATCATCATAGAAACCTGTTGTTAAAGGGGTAAACCTTCAAACCCCTCTACTAGTCAACCAACCAATGGGAAAAGGACATCTATGTTTGGAATATACTCCACGTGTGGTTTTGAAGGCCATTACCCATAGGATCCATGTATCGTATATATGCTAACATTTGGGGTATATTGATGGTAAATGTTATATATATAGCATACATGGATCCTATGGGTTATAAAAAATCGATGAGCTTCCCCATCTGATCGCCTGATCGCTATGCTCTGACAGTGCAGCCCAACGGATGCCACATACTCCCCTGTCCTTCACCTGCCAGAGCAACGTTCTGCTCACCATCTCCTGGTGATCAGCCGGGAGCCTAAAATTTTTTGGATTTCTGTATAGCAAGCCCTAAACAGATGCAACAGTGTTTCCAGGGTAGTTCGATGATATGCACTTCATATCTCCAGGTCTCCCACTTGTCTATCATTTTATGTTTTTTTAAAATCATGTTTGGGGTTGCTAAAAGTTATCATGATCAGTCATTCTTGGAGATTTCTGCCATTAACTTTCCATCGATATTTTGCGGATGTCATTTTTTGGTTTAGTAAATTCACTTTCCACCAAACAAAACATTGGTATTTTCCATAATTCCGATTTCCCTCACTAAGCAGAACTCAAGTGCTTGGCACAACTAACAGTTGAAACAGACCGCAGAAGACCGCAACAGATGCTATATTTTCCCTCAAGCTGCATGTGTTTTCATACCTTGTTCTTTTATGATTCTTTCGGGTGCTGCATGACGAAATGATACGAAAAGTATGTAAATCCACCACCACCATGGACAGCTTGCTTCCAACACGTCAGAGGACTAGCAGGAAAATTGGGTAGACAAAAAGGGGAGATCACCGACTTCCTCCTGTAGCTTTCATTCATTAAACTACCCATTGTAACATGGAGCAATGCCTGAAGCAGTTCTTTTGGCTCAGAACCCTAGGCCCTAGTGTTCACCTTGATGTTTCTTGATGTTTCTTGGGTATCTCCCTGTTCTCGTGGGTTAAAATCCTAATTTTCACGGCCAATCCTAGATCCCCTGACCCCTGCCAAAAAATGGTTGCTTACTGAATATGGCTACTATACAAGTAGCAAAACAAATTACCCTCTGGTTATGACTAACATAGCCATGGTATAGATGGTCAGATGGCCCATAGAAATAGATGGTTTACCTATTAATAGCATGGGCGGATCTTTCCATGGCAAACTGTTAGTCATAACCAGATGGTAAGTACTCAAGGACCCATCCAAGGTTGACCAATATCTTGACATCCCCATGGCTTGCTGGAGAAATCTCCCAGTAACTGCTGGCTTGATGAAATCACCATTTTGGCTGGTTGAATCACGTGTCTTTGTTGGCTAAATTGCACGTTCATATAGTTAAATACCCGTAAATCACAATCAAGATATCAATATGTTGATTTATGCTAGGTAAATCAATATATATATATATATGTGTATGTATATATATATATATGAATATATATATATATAATATATATATATATATAGGAATATATATATAATATATATATATAGGAATATATATACATATATATATATATAGGAATATATATACATATATGAATTTTGGTTGTTTCGACAGCACTATTGGATACTGCTGCCGCATTTGGTCAGCAACGGCCGCATTTGGTCCTTGAGTTTGGTATCAGGTCTCGGCAACTCGCGAAGGCACGTGATGCAGTCCCGGTAGGGTTGAACCAACCTGGTGCTGTGGCTTGGAAGGGTTCATATGTCATATTGTGTTGGTGACTAATGGTTTTTTCCATGGTGATTAATGATGATTTAATGATGGTTAATGATGATTAATGATGGTACTGATGATTAATGATGACTGGTTGGTGGTTGACCTACCCCTCTGAAAAATATGAGTTCGTCAGTTGGAATGATGATTAATCCCAATATATGGGACAATAAAAGCCATGTTAATGTTCCAAACCACCAACCAGTTTCATATTGTGTTGGGGTAATTTATGATTTGTATACGGATTTATTAGGATATAACGAGGTATAAGTATAAGCAACAAATGGGGATTCGGGCTGAATTAGCAAATGGAAGTGAGCCAAGCTTTTACTGTGTTTGCTGCACCAACACTTCACAACCGCATACAGTATGTTTGATTTTCTTGTGATTTCAGAATCAGGCTCTATTAACCCTAGCAATTCCATCACCAATATCGAGAAACATAAACGAACCATGGCTGGATACTGGATGATGGTCCTACGGGCCTCGGGTCTCCATGGGTCTCCTCTGCCCGCAGTGACTTGGGAAGACTGCATTTTTGGAGTGCGGGTATTAATGGGGCTTGTCTTACAAGAATCCATTCGGGCAGGGCTCGGGCTTGGTGATTCTACTAAGAATTGAGGTCATTGCATGTCATTGCATTAAGTACCTCTCCAATAGTTCCAGCACGCAAACGTCATGAACTATGGCGTATACATCCTTCTGGCGTCTTTTGGGACAGCTTCGAAAAACAACACACTTAGCTGATCTTAGCTGTGTGTTGACCACATTGGAATTGTCCGTGCAGCTCCCTACCATGGTCAGACTCTGTAACCGCAAGTCACCCAGATGAAGGGATGAAAGACATCTTGTCGTAGGTGTCACACATCCGGCTGTCACACATTGGCCCCAGCTCCATCTGAAGGATCAGAAACACCTCCTAGAAAAGCCGCAGTAGCAAGGCCCATTTCCACTGCGGGCAGCTTTTTCAACATCTCCACCAACTCACCAAGTTCACTTACAGGTGTTGGTTGAAGGCGCATGAAAAGGCACATGCATGCCAGCCCAAAGTCCTTCCTCTTCCTCTCCAGAGCATCTTCCAGTACGTCTTCTAGTGTCTCGGCAATGTTTGCCTCATCACGTATCTTGCTCTCGGGGGTTTGTTTTTCTTTCATCAAATCTGATTTCAACCTTTCCGTCTCATTCAATCAACCTATAGATTCAGACCGACCAGCGTCGCAAGGCTGGTCAATGCGACAGTGGGGCCAAAACGGGCGCACGTTTAGCCCAGCGTGAGAGGATGTCAGAAGCATTACGATGCATTAGGAACAAACGTCGTCACGTCAGTGCAAAGAACTTAGTTTTCAAGTGGGTTGACTGTAGTTTTTGAATATAGCACCCGACAGAATTATGGAAAAAAACGCGTTTCAATTTACAGGCGCCGCCTGTCTATGATAGAAAAGTTACGAACTTTTGTTTTTCCATAATTATTGTTTCCATAATTTGTTTTTTCCCATAATTCTGTCGGTGACTGTATGTCCATCGATTCGCAATTTGAATGCATTTTAAGGGGGAATATTGAATTATAGAAAATATGTGTCTAAAGATCTGGTGGGGCCATATTGAATTATAGAAAATATGTGTCTAAAGATCTGGTATATGCCCCTAAGTCTTCCATTGATATACATAATATCATGTGATGTTCGCAATTTGAATGCATTTTAAGGGGGAATATTGAATTACAGAAAATATGTGTCTAAAGATCTGGTATATGCCCCTAATTGGGTTGATACTACATACTTGCATTTGCATACATATTTCCATAACCCCAAAAAAACGGGTTTGAATTGTGGATCCATGACATGTCCAACAGGTGGAGCCCCAAACATTAATTATGGAAAAAATAATTATGAAAAAAATAATTATGGAAAAACCGGCCAATCTGCCCTAGCCCCCTGATTTCACAGGAAAAATCAATTATGGAAATAATGGCCACCTCCAAGAATTATGGAAAAAAAGAAGGTTCGGATCACTTCCGGGATATTTTGAACCCTTATGGGGAAAAATCCAATTATGGAAAAATCAGACGCAGGCGCCGCCTGTCTAAGTTGAACGTTTTTTTTTCCATAATTCTGTCGGTTACCATATATCGAACTAGTTGATGGGTTGTACAAACTAACAAACATCACCGGGGGCGTTTTTTCCACTTCTCTCTCTCTCTCTCTCCCTCTCCAGCGCCGTCTCTCAAGTTCAGCGAGGCTGAAGGCGCGTGTGTGGCCCAGCCAAACAGAGCCACAAATGACAATTCCAGAAGTCAATGAAATCAAAGTGTAGAATATTGTAGATTACACAAGCCTAAGCAAGATAGAACATGATAGAACCACATGTTCATACATTTTCCACTTTGCCATGTGGGTTTTTGCGCGTTTTTGTGTCCAACATCTGAAAGATCCCACCGCTCAAGCCGGTTCCCCTTTGAACCTTGCATGGACAAAGTCGGTGTCGTGCTTGAAGCGCACTTCGCCTCGCTGAAAGAGTTGGAACGCCATAGGGTTCTGGCTAGCGCTTGTATGATACGGATCTGGCACCCCCACAGAAACCGTGAACATCGCAAAATTGTTTAAGAAGTTCCCTGCGATAATCAAAAATAGATTTAAAAAAACACTCCACCATTTGAATCGGTGATTTTCCCATTGAAACCAGCATTTTCCACTGCGGTGTTTTCCCAGTTTTCACTGCGGCCATGCTTGTGATTCCCAGTCGGGTAGTCTTCCAACCCCCATGGCCCCATGGCCTTGCTGATCCACCACCAGTTTGTTCACCAGCATGTCGTCCTGCCACTTGTCCTGCATCGCTTGGTTCAGGAGAATTCTCCGTAGAATTCACCCACTTCACCAGTTGTTCACTGGTTGGTGGTTGACCTACCCCTCTGAAAAATGATGGAGTGAGTTGAGTTCGTCAGTTGGGGTGATGACATTCCATTCCCAAGTGAATGGGAAAGTCATAATCCAGCCATGTTCCAGTCAGCACCGTCCCCAGTTCACCATTTTTCACCATTAACCAACATCATTAACCATTATTGTCCATGATTAACCATCATGAATTCACCATTTTTCACCTGATGTTTTGTTCTTATGGGGCCAAACAAAAACTGATCTAGTCCTTGCAATCTCCCCTGGAATCATGGCATGTGCTAAGGACAAGAATCGATCCACCTGTTCAACCATAGGGCCATAGGGGTCTCGGCGAGAATCCTGCACTGTAAAACCTTTCACCAAGCTCGGAGTTAAGATAGTTGCAATAATCATCAATAATCCAATTTTCCATTGCTCGCCTGATTCATTCTCCCTTGGTTTCGACATCCACCCAACTACACATGATTATACACATGTACCCAGTGCTTTACCATTTCAACCCAACTAATAACATACTTCTGACCCAACTCTACAGATATATACCACGATATGTGATATGATATATCCACCATAAAGCATAGCTAACCCCACAGCTAACCCCAAACTGCCCCACTCTCTGAGTTTGTTTCTCCCCAAAATTGTGGTACCCCAAACCCATCGTTTTCACACCAATTTAAAGGGATTGATGACTTGGACTTCAATTTTGGTTTCCCTCAACGACTTGGACACATGCATTTGCCGTAGGGATTGCTACTGTCGTTTTGGAAGTTGCTAGCAAGAAACAAATCGAACAGTGAAATGAACTATGGAAATAGAGTTCAGTAGACCTAAACTTTACTCTCTGTCTATAACAAAGCACCGATTTCAACCGGGTTAGCCACGCTGACTCCCCCATTTGGTGCCTGACTGGTCAGTGCCTTCACTGCCGAGTAGTGTAAGGGCGACTGTTCAAAGCGACGAAAGAGGGTCACATATTCCTGCAGGATGGGCCCCCCCAGTTATAAGTTGGTTTATAAACCATT
Organism: Cladocopium goreaui; assembly: GCA_947184155.2. Lineage (NCBI taxonomy): Eukaryota > Dinophyceae > Suessiales > Symbiodiniaceae > Cladocopium > Cladocopium goreaui. The sequence goes on along the minus strand of CAMXCT020006562.1, from coordinate 150,209 downwards.
ATAACCCCCATTCACTAGTTCGTTATATCTACCATAAACCATAGAATTCAGCCACTTATAAGGCAACTGAACGCTATCTTGGGGGCCCCATCCTGTGCAGACATGAAGCGAAGCGCGAAATGCGGTGGCAGGATTTGAATTGGCTTCACATTGGGTCTATATACATGTATACCGTGTACTCTAGCTATTGGAATATTCTATGTAGTTTAGACATGTATGTACATGCAGTAACATTGGGTTTACCACATTAGTCAATTTTTCTAGTACATAATGGCCACATAATGGATATATAATGGGTATCTAATGGGATACCTATGGATAGATTCTACCAACCACAGTTACTAATCACAACTAATGTAAAGCAATAGTAAACCATTTCCAATAGTTGGTAAGCAATAATGGAAATAGTTTCCATTCCCATTTCCCATACTTTCCCAGTTTATGAAACTATTTCCAATATTTGGTTACCATAAACTGGGAATGTTTCCACGATCAAAATATGGGTGGTTACCATTATTGCTTTACTGACATGTGATCATATGGAATATTATTGCCGCATCGACATTGGAATATACACTTGATGACGTTCACAACTGACATACTGCATCTATTAAAAAAGAAATATCGAATATAATACATATTATATACATATCATAATATATATATATTATATATAAGATGTATATAATATATATATATATACAATCATATATACACATGCATATGGATGGATGGATGGATGGATGGATGGATGGATGGATGGGACTAAGGCAATTAGGCAACTAGGCAACTGGGTGATGCAGGATTTGTGCGTGACCTGCCTGATTGACCATCACCCTATCTAACTATAGTTGTTTCATTACCATAGACCCAAGGCCGAGTTATCCGAGTTATTTGCACCAACTTGGCATTTTCAAAAACCAACTGTAAATCCCAATATTTCTTGGTTAGATCACCATGTTTGGTCAATGCTAAATTGTTGTATCGCCATGTTCCCCTGATTAGCTCATGGCTACGAATCGTGCATATATATACATATAATGTATAATTATGTATATATATACACATAATTATACATAATATATATATATATACACATATATACATCACCTTGTGCCCTCATTTTTCGTGCTTATTAACCTGTTCCCCCATTTTTCTTGGCGAAACCATCATGTGCCACCTCCAAGCTCTGCTCCACCACGTTGCGTGCCAATTGCGACAGCAGGGACGCCACAGAGTTGAAGAAATGGACTGGGCAGCGGGGGTTCACCCCGACCGATGACCGGAAATCGTGGGACTTCAATGTGACTTCAATGTGACCACCAGGGGCTTTCGATACAATGTGAGGCCCCCCAGTTATAAGTTGGTTTATAAGCCCCAGTAACTATAGTTATAAGTACCATAAACCATAGTTATTGGAGTTATAAACCAACTTAGCTATCGAACGGGGGCCTCACATTGTATGTTTCGATTCATGGGATGTTTTTCTGTTCGCCGACTTTGAACGGAAAAAACTGCTGGATCCAACCAGTAAGGACTGGACATTCAGGATTTTCCACGCTGAAATTCCAAGTTTTCCGAAGAAAAATGGAGATAACTCAGGTAATTATCTGGGCGATTGATCGAGTTCCACAACTTACCCAGATCCTATGGTTGATTCCACATGGTTCTTGATTAACCCACTATTTTCCTCATCGAACGACTTATGTTAGAGGATTGAAAATTAAACCTCCATTCCAATCACAGCCTTCCCCAGACTCATCATTGACGATCGGATAAATCTATGTATATATATATGATGGTGCCCCCCAGCTATAAGTTGGTTTATAAACCATAGTAAACACAGATATATCTGCCATAAACCATAGTTATTGGAGTTATAAACCAACTTAGCTAACGAACTGGGGCACCATCGTGTACTCAAGATATGGATTTATCCAACCATCAATTTTCTGAGTCTGGGAAGCTCATGATTCATCCATTGATGATTGGATATGTAATTCCGTAATACTCCATATACATCACGGGATTTTCATGGTGTTTTTCGTCTGAGATCGCATCTTCCCTGGTGATATCCCGGCACCTTCCATCTTGTCGGGGTCCGCATTACCAGGTAGACTCGGTAGATTGGAGGGTGAAGCCTCACCCTCGGCCTCCTCCTAGGAATGAAAGTCTGCTGTAGATTTATCCATTGACTAGTGGAAAACAAAAGTACCATGGTGGAAACTATAGATGAGAGAGAGAGATTTGAGGTGGTACTGTATGGGATACTAATCATCCAACCATACGATGAATCGGATGTGTCTGTATTAATGGGAGATCCTGGGAGTCCAGACTTTCCAGCTATCGAACCAGTGTCCAAATCTATGGTTAGATATGGTTAGAGGTTTGAATATCTATGGTTAGAATGACTTTCCATCATTCTTTTGTCATATCACCAGTGTGAACCTATGGGGATCCTAAATCCACTGCTCAAACATCATATTCCCGAGCTCAGAAAACACGTTCCAGGACCCCCCTCCATGTACAATGATGAGGAAGGCGGGCTGGAAAAAAAACAACTCGAATCAACGGAAACAGCCAGTCAGTCCGGCCATTTTTGGTCATCGCCAGATCTTCAGGTTTTTGGTTGCAAGGCATAGGAAGACATTGTGGACTGGAGGAAGGGCAATGTTTCCCATTCCTCCTAAAGCGATGCCTGCCTGGCTGATCCTGAAAGATCAAGGGCCTTGTCATCAGCTGAATCCAGGGAAAAAAAACATGCCCAAACATGCCGAAACTAATGATAATAGACCACACACATATATATATATATATGTATGTATGTATATATGTATGCATGCATGTATGCATGCATACATGCATACATGCATACATGCATACATGCATACATGTATACATGCATACATGCATACATGCATACATGCATACATGCATACATGCATACATGCATACATGCATACATGCATACATGCATACATAATAAAATGTTCTATAATATAGAAACAAATAATATAACAACGATTGATAACGAACTTAGTATAACAAGTCCCCGCCCCATGTCTCTATACATCTCTATATGTCTCTTGATGCCTTTATGGTGAGGTTCTTGGTGTCGATGGCCGGGAAACAACCGGGTTGGGGCCTCGTCAAAGAATCGAACCATACCTATTATAGCCTACTATCATATCCCTATCATATCCTATTCTCCTAATTTTCCCAAAAATCCGACTGTCAATTCGTTAAAAAAATCAGCAGGACAAGATCCTTCATCTCTCCAATTCAGAGGGGCCAAATGCCCTTTACTTCTTCGAAATGTCTGACTCTTCAAGACCCGCTTTATCCAAACCACGCAAGTTTCGTTGGCGGAACACATGTCAGGACATTGCACATCTAAACATTTAAATCATGTGGTACGTGACTATATCCGTCCTATTCGTGTTCCTCGTTTGTTTTTGACGTTCCTCTAGCCAAATTTGTCAACAGTCAAGGATTTTTGCATCGTGTTTCTGTGCATTGAAAGGTTCACGGGAAGTTCCACCGACCAAAACAAACAAATTAAGCACTAATCTATCCGTGGTTTTCAGAGTATGGAACTCCCCTATCCGCAGAACAAACATGCACCAGCACAGGCGATGGGTCATTTTAACCACCTTTGAGGTCGATGGCTATAGTCTTTAGTACCAAGTTTGAGGGATGGACATCCATATACATCCATAGCACCTATAGAATGAGGTGGGCATCTGCCAGCAGCCACGCATTTAGTAGCTTCATTTCAGAGGGTCCGAAGCGTCTTTTGAATCACAGAATAGAGGTCCGCAGGGGTCAGGGCCAGAAAGTCATCGATCACCAATCAATGGATTGGTTTTTCATTGGTTTTCTTAGAAATTTCACCGGAAACCAGGAAACAAAAGAGTTTTTACTAGCAAAAAATGGTGAAGGTTTCCTCTAAATTCTCCATCATTTTCTTCGATCATCCATTTCCGGGGTCGAAGAAATCATCAATATCAGTGGTGTTTGAGATATGTGGATTATGTGGTATGAGGGTTAACTAATGTTAACATATGTTAAATGTCAAAAAATATGCTAAACGCGTCAAAAAACACAAAGAAAACTGTGAAATCATTGGGGCATGATTCGCAAAACTGATTCAGGATGGAGCCGAGTATCTCTACAAAGTGGGGCCCAAAACAGATTTATGTTGCTTCACAACTCAGTTACCCAGTTGGGGGCAAGTTCTGAGGCATCCCCTCCAGCAGTTGAATCTGCTTCTAAGCTCCAAAAGATATAGAACCGTGAATCTGCCACTATTTTGGCAGGATTTTACTGACGCATTATTTTTTTGGGGGGGGAGGTGCTACTCAAAAATCATCCCATAGCAAAACGTTGGATGATCATAGCGAAACCTTTGCGGCCACACGGCCGCCTGACCAAGTCATATCCATGGAAGTCGTTGGGACATGCGCTTAAATAAGCATTGTATGTATATTTAGGATTATTGGGATGTATAAGATTATAATCCTACATCCTATGTAATAAATAGTATTGTATTGGGATTATCTAAATATTGGGATTATCTAAATAGGATTATTATATATATAAAGGAATATAATATGTCCCAATACTCTATAATAGATTAGATAATCACATTGTAATTTATCCTATTTACTGTATATGATAATTATCACATTGTAATTTATATATATATGTAATAGGATTTAGAATGGGATGTGTAATCCTTCCCGCCTGATTATCAAAAACAACGCCCAGAACCATGTTTTCATCGGGGATTTACACCGTTTTTCGGAACATACAATGAGGTGTTTAATTTTTGGGGATGGAATTACCATGGAAGTTTCATTGGGGATTTAGCCAATGCTTTAGATAATGGCATATGTGGATATGCATAAGATAATATAAATTCAGTGGCCATTTCAGGAACCTAAATTGGAGGTACCTACCATATAATATACAAGGCCTATGTAAGGCCTAAATTTCAGGGGGATATCCCCACAAAATATGGACAGAAATATGGTACTAAGTTAGTACCTCCATCAATTGGATTCTGGAGATCTCCCATAAATACAAGATAAATACAGGATAATTCCCATACTTTGATGATCTTTGATGTATAATATGCAGTGGGATATGGTGCATGATCATCCACTGAGGATCGGATCCCGGCCATTACCCGGCCTGGTCAACGTTAACACATAACGAACTGGAAAGATCCACCATGCTATGAAATGGGGATTCATCCAGTACCCTCTGGTAAACTAACATAACTATGGAAAATATTTCTACTGGGCCATGGCTTCAATAGCTTTAAATGTATTTGAACACCGGGCCGGGTACTAATCATGAAATAAAACCCTATGTTGGTGCTATGAACATCCCATATGGGGCGATCATCCCTGCCCTAGATCATCTCCAGGGAGCACGGCTAATACTTGGCTCGACAAGTATTGTGGAGTAAAACCAAGCGACATGGGAAAATCGACCAACTAATTGGTGCGTTTTACGTAAGGTTGCTGGATGGGTTGCTGGGGGTTGCTGGGATGATGACATTACTAGTGATGAAATGGATCATTCCCGAAAATTCCCTGCGTTTAGCACCAGTAAGATAATGTTGTGGCAGAAACAACGACAGAAATGATGTTATAAGCAGCATACCATAATGAATTCTATTCTAAACAAAGGTGATCACACAACTCCCAGCTACGGCTTTGTAAGACGGTGGTGACAACGCATTTTTGTTGGTTGACGTATCCATGTTTTTTTTCTCCCATTTTGTCCAATATATAAACATTCACAATACCTGCTGTTTTACTTGCTTCGCAGACCAGATTTGTCAAATAAAAAAGGAAAAATTAAAGATTGGTATCGGAAGATTGTCCTAAAAGAGGAGACCCAAACCTCTTTAAGGGGCACCAACATCCATCCCTCCGCCACACCGGAGGCATGAATGCCCCCCTATGTGTCCCCTGAGATCTCCGCCACTCCGGAGATTAGCTCAGTGCACTAGACACGGACAATCTTTGAAAAAATCATTCAGGAATGAAATATATTTCAGACCACGACTCTCCCCCCTCCCTTCATTTTGTGCACTTTGTGCCCCTTTGGGAGGGGGGGCGGGCCTGAAGCCAGAGCTGCAGGAGTAATACATGCGGTATTTTCATGTTTATCACCGTAAACGTAGGTACAAACATTCACAATACCTGCTGTTTTACTTGCTTCGCAGACCAGATTTGTCAAATAAAAAAGGAAAAATTAAAGATTGGTATCGGAAGATTGTCCTAAAAGAGGAGACCCAAACCTCTTTAAGGGGCACCAACATCCATCCCTCCGCCACACCGGAGGCATGAATGCCCCCCTATGTGTCCCCTGAGATCTCCGCCACTCCGGAGATTAGCTCAGTGCACTAGACACGGACAATCTTTGAAAAAATCATTCAGGAATGAAATATATTTCAGACCACGACTCTCCCCCCTCCCTTCATTTTGTGCACTTTGTGCCCCTTTCCACGTCCCCCAGTCCTGTAGGCCCGTTTTGGGGCTACTGGCTCAAGCGAAGGCTGGGAGATCCACGTGTGAAAAATATGGTGAAAAGGCGAAAGCAATGACTTTGGAATTTGAATGTCAGAAAGCATAGCAAGGCCAGAGTTAATATAAATCCTGGCCGTTTTCAAGGCCGTCCACCGCCCTGCAATCAACACACGGTCCAAAGACCCATTCTTGGTAAATAAATGGGTGGCTCCTCCTCTCCGGAGCGAGTAGGGTCTGAACTCCCACTGTTCAAGTTTCAATTTCTTGAGGGCTTCAGAAAACAAATCACGCCAAGCATGGGGCTTTAAAGTGAGGAAGGTATGTGGTGGGACAACATTCTTCCATGCCCACAATTTGCTTAGCACATTTTTCTCGGTGAGCGTGACACTCTCTGCTGCACCTTGTCGTTTTCCAGTTTTGGTTAGCCCTAAATTGATAACAGCCGGCTGCGTTGGCGAGACCATATGGATCTGCCACGCTTGGATTGCAAGGAGTTCCCCTGTACGAAGTAAACCATAAAACCCAACCAACAGACTGAGAGCAAAGGTCTCATGTTGTTGCATGATTGCCCAACCCACAAGGGCCTTTAACACGGGTTCACTAAGCGGTGGGGCTCTACAGGGCACCTCATGTGTGGTCCAGGTCTTCATCAAGCGCCAAGAAGAGGGGAGGTTGTGCTTCAACTTGGGGTCATGGTCTTGCAAAGCCGCGAGGAACGTGCTGCCCACTGCGCGTCCTTCACCTTGAGCCCATAAGTATTCTAGATAGTCTGAGATCAGATCATCCATGAACTCACGCTTGGTAGGTAGTTGTAAACCTTCTGCACGTAGATAGGAAAAGAAATCATCCAAGCTAGCCTTGTACCGTGCTTTAGTTTTGTCTTGGACAGTCAGACTTTTCAGTGTGCCTAATTTTTCGCGGATTTTCTTTCTTCCTTCCTTTGTCCGGGCTTCTTTGGTGAAGCTCACTTTTTTAACCATTTTTTCCGAATTCCCCAGCGGGAGGGTTTATCCGCTGGGTTATCCTTGGTATTGACGTAAGCCCACAAGGGCTGAAGCCCGGTTGCTAGAAGGTAAGCACTAATCCGCATAATGGTCCTGCGCATTTTTCGTGAAGATGACCTTCCCCTTGTCAATGCATGGAGCACCACCAGGCTGTCCACTAAATGCACACATCGCACACTGAGTTGCTTCTTTTGCATTGTGCGCCACCGTAGGGTGGTCAGCACTGCTCTTGCTTCTAACACATTAATGTGTTCTGGGTCTCCGGTCCATCGCCACCCAGCCACTGAACGCCATCGCCATAGTTTCGCCGGTATTCCACTTCGCAGTCTATGATGTCGCACAGGTATTTCCGTGGACGACTGTAGCAAAAGGTCTTCTCCCTTGAGTGAAACTAGTCCTGAAAGCTTAGCAATCAGGTGCATGTTGGGAGAGAAAGTGTTGGTTCCCTGGCCAAGGGGAGGTCGCAGCAAAATAGTTTGAAGAGAGCTTGCTTTCCCTGGGGTGAGCGTCTGAATGATGGAGTGAAGGGAGGAATTTTCTATAATCCCCAAAGGAACAAGGAGCTGTTTCAGCAACCAAGCGATCACGCCAACCGACCAAGAGTTCCCTACCAAAGTAAGCCGGCAGTCTTCATGGGCTTTAGTTCCTTGATGGCTTTTGGGCATACATTGAGCCGTATAGTTAGGAGGGAAACCAAGTATCACCTCCCTTTCGACGATGCTAGGAGTTCGCAAACTCCCTTTTTTGTTCACCAGGGAATGGCACTCCAGGTATTGATAGGGCGGAAATCGATGTTGGTCTTCTTTCCAACGTTGAAGTTCCGCTGGGCTACATTGTTTGAGGCCAGCAGGTCTCCGCAAGGGGTGAGGACTAGGCCTAGACGTTGTAAAAGTTGGCAAGGCTTTGTCTTGAGTGCGCCTCCACCCCTTTTCAAGGAAGTGCTGTTCAGACACTTCTGCCTTGAGTTTGACCTGCCCCTGCAACGGTAGTCGACCATCAGTCCCCAAAAGTATCTCTACTCCTTCCTCTTCTTGAAGTTCCCATGTGACCCAATAAAGCCTTGGCCTATGGGCTAGTGAAATCTGATCCGCATCAATGAACCAGGGTAGGATACCATACTCCAAATTCATAGCGTCACAATCTTGATAGTCCATCGAGGCGACGTTTTCACTTAAGCCATGTACTTGGGCCCAGGGAAAATGTTGACGAACCAGTAGAGTAATACGAGGTACATGAGTGAAAAGCTTACTCCGGTGATCCTTCAAAGCACCCTTCCGGTCACTGTTCAGTCCAGAAACTCCTTGGCAAGGAGGTCCTGCACCTACGAGTACAAGACCTACCGAAGGATATTTAAGTGCCCACTGCTTCACCATTTCAGCATCAACTGTTTCCACATCATTTACCAACTCGCAGTCAGGGAAGTTCGCCTCAACCACCCTCTGAGCATGTTGATCCCTTTCAATAGAAATATGACCAGCTAACGGAGCCTTAAGGACATCCAAAGCAACCCGCAAAGCAGCTATACCATCAAACAAGCCAATGCTCAAAACTTGGGTGAACTCTTGCTCCTCAGGTATGTCCCCCCTTGTAGTAGTTTGACTAGCTGCTAAACCATAAGGCGTCAAGCCAGTACTTTGACAGATTCCCCCTCCAGTAGTGGAAGCATCACTAGCGGTAACCATGGGATCAAAAGGGTTACGGAAATCCATAAATGCTAGAGGGCAAAGACCAATGAACCGAACCAGTTCCACCATCACCTCTCGCCGCAGCCAATGCCTGCGATAAGCAGAACCTGATCCTGTATCAACAATCATCCTCCAAATTTGGTTGAGGCTAGAAAGAAGGGGGCGCTTGAACATAGCAGTGTACACTAGGCCGCCCCCCACCACCTGAAGCTCCCTTTGGGAGGCACGCCCCCTCCCCAAAAGTTCGAGAGTCAACATGATGTACTTCGCCATCTTGCCCGGTTTCGCGCAGAGGGTTCCAGCTTCTCCATCCAGCCATGCCCCCTGGACTTCTGCAGCTCGGGCTTGTTGCACCGACTTCTTCGGGTGTCTTGGGAGCATCTCCAAAGAGTACTGCTCCCTTAGATGTTGCACCAGCTCCGAGGGAGTTCCTTCTAACAAAGACGCCGCTTGCTTATCAATCATCTGCAACTGGTCGAAGTTGTCCAGATAGACTCTAAACAGATTTGGGAAAGAAGTGAAGCTCCTATCACGTCTAATCTCTTGTACACTTCGCCCCAGGCCTTTGAGTGATCCTAAAGCGCGTTGAACCACTCCTCTATGGATATGCTGAGCTATACCTACGCTGTTTAAATACCCCATTGGTAATACTTTTGCAGCAAGGTACCACCTCAAATGCTCTCCCCCGGGGGGGACCATGGACCCTGGAACCTGTTTGCCAAAGCCCATAAACTTGGTCCAGGCCTGTGGAACGCTGAACAAGTAGAAAAAGCATCTGAGGTCCTCAGAAGACGTGACCAAAATATCTTCGTCATGAATATGAATGCCAGTCATCTGTGTCACTGAGGGAAGTGTGCCAACATCACCCGTCAACGTACGGCTCAAAGAATTCCAAGGCTTCAAATTCATTATAAGTCTGGAAACAGGAATGCCATGCTTTTCTTCGTCTTTTCCAACCGAAAAAAGGCCATTCAACAAGGGGATACCATTCACAGAATAGAGCGCATCCTCTGACACCACCTCGCATAGACCACGGGAAACTAACCCCTTAGCAACATCTTCCCATCCATCTTGTTGAATCATCACTGAAGGGGGTTTCCCCAGAAACTGATCAGCAACGGGAATCAGGGTCTCATCGATGTTGTTGACAAAGTGCAAAACACCCCCCGTACAAAAATCACGAATATCCAGTGTACCTACCTCGGGGGGTAAAGAGGCTTCAATACTCGGCCACCAAATAGGCTGCGCCAGTCGCACTTCATCCCCAGAATAATCCAACCCTTTTTGTGAGAAAAACGCTGAAAAGAAATAGGAGGTAATTGTTCCGCAAGAATGGAGGACCCTTCCACAACAGTTCTCAACCTTTTCGTCACACGTTCGGCAACGACTGTAGTTGGGCCCACACTTGCCTCTCCTGGACTGTGCAAGCTGTTCAGGCTCATGACAAGAGCTTGGAGAAATCCGTCTACTCGGCTGGCATCCGGGTGGAGCGTTGGAACTGGAATAGGGAAAAGTTCCTTAGTTCCAGCCTTGGACCTTGGTCTGCAAGCATAGTCAAATAAAAAACGATCTTCCAAAATTTTCAACGCATCCACCACCAGCTGCCACAGATCGCCTACTTGTAGACTACCACGGCCTCTAGCCAAAAACGACTGCACCAGGCCGCAAACTTCTTGGTGAAACTTTTGGGAGTCCTGGACATCAGTGTCACTCCCCTCTTTTCCTTCTCCTTTGAATTCATGCAAAGCTTTTGGTCCAGCCGGCCGCCACTCCTGCTGATCCAACTGTGCTGCTGAGGCCAAACTGCGAGCTTCGTCAATCAGTTTGTCTATCTCCTCAACTGTGAAACTTTCTTCGTGCCTCATAGATTTTTGCGCCCTTGCCTCAAGTGTCTCAGCCTCAACGCCCCGCTTTTCTGGGCCCTCCTTAGGAGTGTCACTCTGCCTCACTCCCTTATCCTTTTCTTTCACCAGGGTACTTTTCTTCCAATCCACTAATGCCTCATCCTTCAACTCAGTCGCTTTTTCTGGCATCCCTCCGACGGTCATCCTTCCCAGTTCCTCCTCCTTTGTTCTTTCCTGCATCAGTGGATTGGCCTTTACTGGTACCCTTGGTGTCCTTCCCCTTCCTTGTCTTTCCTCCTTGGGAGTAGTCTGCTCCCTTACCTGTGCCTGGCCTTCCCATCAGGTTTTTGAGCTTTTCGTCTTCTTTGGCCCTTCGTGCTGCTGACAACATCTCACCTTCTTCAGCGAAACCTCTCTCGTCAACCTTGATGAGCTCGTATTGTCTTCCCAGGCTCCAATGCGATCCTTTTGAAAGGGCCACGATACTTTTCAACCTCTGATTGAGGATATCTAGGCCCGCCGCAACTTTGCCTTGGATTATATAATCCATGGTTTGGCAAAGGGTGAGTGCTTCTTGTTGCAGGGCTGGGCTCATCGCTGGCAACACAACCTGCCTCCCATACTGCGTATACAGAGGGGGCAGCGTTGCTCGGTCTACCGACCACATCGTGCCGGCAGCCGTAACCAGGCTACGACGGATCTCCTGCAGGGACCGCGCCGTAAGCGTGCCTGGGTACCGTCTCCATACTGCTTGGAGCTTCTGCTCTTCGTCGTAGAGCCCTTCTTCCACTGCTTCCAGGCTGCTTGTACTCGAGCTGGAACTCTTGGAGGTGCCCACGCTGCTGCTGCTTCCTTTAGCTTTCTTTTTCTTTTTCCTGCTGCTCTTCAAAAGTCTCCTGGCTTTTCTCATCACTCTTGCTCTTCTGCTGGGATCAGGATCCATTCCAGTGTCCTTGAACACTGCTTCCAACTGCTTCTGGCCAGGGTCCAGATAATCCTTCTCCTCTTTAGGAGACTTGCTACGTCTCCCCTCTTTCTCCTCCTTTCTTTTTCTTTTCTTTTCTTTTCTATCCTCCTTCTTGTCCGCCTCTTTCTTCTCTGCCTCCATGCGTCGTTGTTCATCTCGAAGACGGGCCATCTCATCCACGTCACGCTCCGGGGGCTTCACTTTCTCCAGGTTGGTCAACCAAGGAAGTCGACGGGCGTCCACCTCCTCATAGTTGTGGGCGTGCACAAGGGTCTCATCAGTGAGAACCCCTGGGCATTCGGGGCCACATAAGTGGATGGAGAGGCTCCTCTCTTCTTTTCCACTTAAAATCCTCAGTAACTCCTCATCCTTTGTTCCACCCACCACCAGCTCCGCATAGATCTCGTCGCCTTCACTTCGAAAGCTTTTGAATCTGCCTGCCACTGCTACTGTTCTTCCATAGTAACGGCCCTCTTCAATAGCCACCGTCCCCAGAGACAGTAGAGCTCTGGGATTGATATCAACAAACCTTTTCTGACCCGGGGGGTCCTCTCTTCTCTCAACTTCCTCATCTCCTAGCGCGGCGGGTCGGCGTCGAGGGGGCCTCACAGCCGCTGGCCTTCTCATGACCACCATTGCCGCTTTAGGAGCCATCCTAGCTCCCCTCACCGATAGCGTCTGCTACTGAAAACCTCTTGTTTGGCACGCTTCACGCGCCCTTTGTTGGTGGAATCTGTCCACCTTGGATGGTCGCTGACGGGGAGTACTCCTCGCCACCCGGGGCCTTGAGGTACTCGAGGAGGGGGGTAATTCGGCTGCCGCGGGCCCCAAGCTGGGATGGGTCCTGAATGTCGGGGTGGATACCGCGGTTCTGGTGGCCTCTCGTCACGGGCTTTCCTTTCTTTGCGGTCTCGTTCACCCCCTGAGCGGCTTCTATCGCGCCTTCTCCTTCTTGAACTGTGGCTTCGACTTCTCCGGGCCTTCTTCTTCTTGCTTCTGGATCTAGGAGGGTCTCTGCCTCCCTTATGCCGGGGACTTCTCTCGGGCTCTTCTTCCTTCTCTCTTGTGGGCCTTGATGAACTGGCTCCACTGGCAGGGGCTGATGCGTTGGGCTTTTCTGTCACCTTTTGATCCTCCTGAGGCTCTTCTTTCTCTTTCCCTGCAGTGGAGGCTGGGGCCGCAGGTGCTAGACCTTCAGGCGGGGCAGGCGGCCCGCACTTGGTGGTCAGGTTGAGGGCACTCTCCTTGGGCGCGTCTTTCGCAGCCTCCTCAGCCGGCGGCTTTTGGGAGGACTTGGCCTCCCCTACAAGGGGCCTGGCAGGTGGCGCTGCCGGCCCTGGTGGTGTCCCTGTAACCCCAGGGAGAGGGCGCTGGAGCTCGTCACGAAGTTCCGCCTCCAGCAAGCGGAATCGGCTGACCACGTAGCCCTCGAAGCCCAAGAGGTGCCCCCCTGCCTCAAAGATTGAGTAGATCCTTGAAACACAATTGCACAACGGGCAGCCACAGGCGGGGTTGTGGCCAACCATACCCTGAAGCCAGAGCTGCAGAGTAATACATGCGGTATTTTCATGTTTATCACCGTAAACGTAGGTACATACACGTTTACCCTCTGGTAAACTAACATTACTATGGAAAATAGCAATTTTTAATGGGTAAATCAACTGTAAATGGCAATGTTCAATAGCTTTTTGTATGTTTACCAGAGGGTAAGTCGTTTAAGATATGGTTGTCTCAACGTGCCCATGAACCACCTGGTGGGAAAATGTCATGCCATAGCTGCTTCCTATTCATGAAGAATCAGCATCGGCTTAATATATGAACCAGAATGATTCACCAAGTGAAGTTAAACCATAAATTGTGGTTAGTAAGGAGGATAAACCATAAATCATACTATTTGGGGATGATCCTCCGTATAGGAAAACCACAATGTGCAGTGACACCGCAGAGATATTGTTATAATATAATCTATCCAGAAACGTGATCCATGTTCATGCCAATTTCACCCTCCGAATATGGACAAATCCCACCTTTCGTTGTAGGGGAGAAACCATCTTTTATTTTTTTTCAGATCTATGAATCTATGTTATAGCACCCCCTCAAAAGAAATAGAACAGTAAACTCCTGCTGAAATAGTGACATAGTCTATGTTTGTTGCGGGTTAGATGGGGTTACTATCAATTAATTTACAGTAGGGATCCATAGGGCGCAAGTTTTCCAACATCTTCCATGCGTTTCAAGGGTTCCAATGCGGAAAAGCCTGGAAGATCCCTAGCGGATCCCTGATCCCGGCTTCGGTGCCATTGCTATGGGTTTCAACCATGTCCTGACTTGGGAATATTTTGGAGGGGTCTGGCAATCCATTTGTCATCTGAACATCATTCTCAGGTTGGCCATGAGAACTCAACCTATGTGTCTGTTTGACATTGGGGCCATGTCATCATTGCAAGAAAAGCTTGGGGTCAAGGGGGGGTTCAATCCCTCTATCAATCTGGTAAAAAGACATCGATTCTATGAATGGATCTGGGTGAGAATCTTCTGAAGGTTTTGCTCTTTCAAGCTTGGTGCATTGCCGATTTGCGTGGCTTGGTGTTGCTAGAATCGGCATACCCTCCAGTAAACCAACATAGCTACAGGAAATGGCCAATTTGTAGATGCTCTACCTATGAAAAATTGTGATTCTCGCCTCCCAAGGTCTCACCCAGGCTGCACAGTCCCCTGTTTTTTTGTCGTCGTTTTTTTCGGCGAAGAGCTTCCAACAGTAAGTTCTTACTGTTAGTATGTTCCTCCGTAATTGATCAACCGGATTTCAGGTTCATGGCTAACCTGGTCTATATATCATCACCCAGGTTTAACCTGCCAATTCCTCCTGTAGCAGGTCGATAGATAGCTGCTAAGCGATGGTTACAAACAAGTGGTAACCCCAGTCCAGCGGGCTATCACATGGGTTTAAAACCCTACAAACTGGTTCTTGACATTTTTTGGCACAAATTTAAAATGAGACAAGCCCAGCAGGAAATAATAAAATAACTATTCCGAACCAGGTATGGCTAAACATATGCTAACATACAAATCGGGATGGGTCAAAAGTCAAAACCTGTTATTACCATATATTGGGAGGAACACATATCCATAATTTATCATTAAAATCTATATATATATATATATTTAACAAATTATTTTGGTGTACCCAGGATACCAAGGTTTTGGCGCATCGCATCAGCAATTGCCCATTTTCACCACATTTTGGTGACCTGGTTCCGACCCCCGGCATTTCACCACTTCGTCTTGAAATGTGGCCAGGACCTTCGATCACTGCGGAATTGTGGCAGGGACGGCCTCTGATGAGCACAACAAGCACGACTCCGTTTTCGTCGTTCCATGAGGGATCCATCCTCAACATCTCCGGTCTGTGTGGAAATGCACTGATATCGTTTCTTTGCAACTACCCTCTGGTAATTTAACATAGCCATTGAAAATGACCATTTATAGTGGATTTTCCCATTGAAAATTGTGTTTTTCCAAAGTTATGTCAGTTCACCAGAGGGTATCACTCCCAAAAAAATAAAAAAATAAAAAACATGAACTGGATGGTGGTTTCAACACCTAACAAATCTCCAAATCTCACTGCATGGTTTGTCTGAAAATTGAGCACTCCATGGCACCAAATGCTTACTAAAATCATGTTCCTGATCAACATGTCCACAACAATTTGATACAATTTGCCCGTAAATCCACGTAAATCCCGTATATGATATATGATATATGAATATATATGATATCAAATCAGGTGTGATGGTTATTTGATCCCATTTGATTTGTCCAGCAAACAGTGAGCTCAACTCCCATCGGTCCCATCAGCGTGGCAAACCACCGAATTCCGCAGCCAGTGGAGACCCAAAGCCCTCAGACGGTGACTGCGGTGACTGCGGTGACTGCGGTGACTGCGGTGACTGCGGTGACGGCTGGCCTCATGGTGTGACATCCCGGGTGGCACCGTTCGGAAATCGGCAGTTTCCTGGTGGTTTCTGCTTGTTTTTGCCTTGTTGGTCCAATTTATGATGGGAAAATCATAGGAAAATCCCGGTGGAATCCGATGTGTCTTGGTTGACACCGCCATTTTTCTTCATGCTTGGTGGCTTCCAGACTCTTGGCAAAGCAATGTGATGTCAAGGGAGAAGTTGTTCACTGGGTTGACTATAGCGGGTTCCTTCACTGCTTGCTTCTTGCCCCTGTAGCCGCTGTAGCCCTTTTGGGGAAGGGGGGAAACAGCTGGCAAGAACATGCGGAATCAGGGATGATCGCTCGCCACTCTTCAAGTGTCATCTGACATACATTTGGATCCACCAAAGCAACGCCATTGTATGCGCGCAATGTGAGGCCACCCAGGTATAAGTTGGTTTATAAGCCCCAGTAACTATAGTTATAAGTACCATAAACCATAGTTATTGGAGTTATAAACCAACTTAGCTATCGAACGGGGGCCTCATATTGTGTATATCAGACACATATTGAGACACTGATAGAACGAACATCAGCCCAAATGGACCACCAGAAATGAGCATGCGCAGCGATGCGCAGCATGCATTGATATTTGGTTGTGTTCCCTTGATAAGCTATCACTTCATATGTCATCAATTTTGTGATCTGCTTGTTCCGTTCAATTTTGCCACGGACACTTCTTGATGGCAGTCCATAGTGCCATAGTTGTCCTCGTCCCACTGCTTCGTTGATAGTGGAGGGGCCATCAGCATTTTTAACCGCCGTTTTATGAACATCTATGGAAAGCATAAAAAATAAAACATAATCAAACACAAACACCTCTAAAACACGATTCACATCATTCTGGGCAAATTACTAGACTAGTTTGATTCATAAAGCAGAAAGGTCTGCCAGTATAAGACCCTCTGGTAAACTAACATAACTATGGAAAATCACCATTTTCAATGGGTAAATCCACTATAAATCACCATTTTCAATAGCTTTTCGTATGTTCACCAGAGGGTATTCATGTTTGGTTTTTACTCCCCTTACCAAGCGCCAGTTTTATGGAGATGTTAGCCGATGTCGAGACTGACAATAACTACTAAGTTTGGCATACCAAAACAGCCCAAAAGCCTTCAAGAATCCCCCGCCCACCAACAAAAAAAACATCCCATTTCTTGAATTTGCTGATTAAGTTACATAATCTATATTATATAATTATATAATCCTAGTTTTCCCACAATAACGTCGTTTTCCAAAATCAGCGCAGTCGCCCGGTCTCTATCAACCCATCTGAGAAAATATGAGTTATTCAGAATCATCACCCCCAATTTTTGATGGTTGAAATCCCACCAGAATATCATTATATCCATTGATATCCCATTATATCCCCTATATCCCCATATTTTTTGTTGGCTATATCATTTTTTATCCCCCTATTTACCTAGAAACATCTCCATCCCCAGAAAATCATTGGCCCAGTCTCTATATCAATTCACCTTCTTCATCGGCTCTGGGCGTCGCCAGGACTGCCAAAGCCACACCTCTGACCATGGATTTTGTCGCTGAAAACGAGGGATTTCATGCAAAACAATAGGATTCTAATAAATTTGAGCCTTGAGTTTCTAGTTTCTACTCTACTACTCTACTTCAATATGTTGTAAAGAAAGACCTATGGAGAACTCAAGAAATTGCAGAATGCCCATTCTATAGTCGATTATTTTTTTGGCAGTTCGCACTTGATCCAAATTACACCAAGATATATATCTGGTTGGTGGTTTGAACCCCTCTGAAAAATATGAGTTCGTCAGTTGGGATGATGAAACTCCCAATATGGGACAAATAATCCAGCCATGTTGCAGTCAGCACCAATCAGTATAATTAATTATAGATCTATTAAGTCCATATTAAGATATATTAAGTCCATATTAAGATATATTAAGTCCTCATTTATATATATATATATATCACTATACAGTTATATCAGTGATATCATGTATCGGCTGTGGCCATTCCCCACATTTTTTGCTGGGTGAAGTCTCCACTGATGGCCCCTACACGCCAACACGCCGGCAACAGCCAACCCCATGGTGCCTACGCCCTACGCCCGTCACCAACGATAGCTAAGTTGATGCACATCACTATTTATTACTTGGCTAAGTAGGCTCCACTGGAGGATATGATTATAGTTCACAATACTAATGACAGTCATATTCCTCAATATTCCCCTTACAAATCCAATAGTTCCCTTAAACATGTGGTACGTAGGTACTTACCCTCTCGCTATTTAACATAGCTATGGAAAATGGCCCATTTACAAAAAACATGTTCCCATAAAAACCTCCATTTATTTTGGTGATTTTCCATTGCTATGTTAAGTGACCAGACGGTATATTATAACTCCTATATCTAAGGTTATATATCAGTAGAATCCCATTTATAATCATTTATAACTGTTAAGGGCTATAAACAGCCGTTTGGGGTTTATTATCCAGGGTTGACATTACTTAACTTTAACCATCTTTAACCATCTTTAACCATGTTTATCCATCTTTAACCATCTTTAACCATCTTTGGCCGTTAAATAACCAGATTAATAAACCTGGATTTTCCATGATCCAAGGATTTTCCATGGCTATGTTAGTCATAACCAGATGGTATATTATAACTCCTATATCTGAGGTATATATCGGTTGATTTTCCCATTAAAAATGGTGGATCTGTTTTCCATGGCTATGTTAGTCATAACCAGATGGTATATTATAACTCCTATATCTGAGGTATATATCGGTTGATTGGTGGATCTTTCCATAGTTATGTAAACGTTTACCAGAGGGTAAAACTGGCAGACCTTCCTGTTTTATGAATCAAACTAGTGTAGTAATTTTTCCATATCTATCTTAGTCATAACCAGATGATATATTAATCCACTCCTATATCTGAGGTATATATCGCTTGATTTTCCCATTAATAGCATGGTGGATCTTTCCATAGTTATGTCATGTAAACGTTTACCAGAGGGTTTTATACTGGCAGACCTTCTATAAATGGCCATTTTCAATAGATACAATGTGAGGCCCCCCAGTTATAAGTTGGTTTATAAGCCCCAGTAACTATAGTTATAAGTACCATAAACCATAGTGACATTGGAGTTATGTTCACCAACTGAACGCTATCGAACGGGGGCCTCACATTGTATGTGACAGTTTACCAGATGGTTTATTAATCCAGGGTTGACATTACCCTCTGGTAAACATACAAATAGCTATTGAACATTGCCATATATAGACATAGTGGATGAATCCCCATTAATAGCATAACTATCTTAGTCATAACCAGATGGTAACTTTCACCATCTTTCACCGTTCAAAAAACCGACCTCCGAATCCTCCATTTTTGGATCGGAACTCGGAGCCACGATCGGAGCCACGGGACCAAAGGCCATGGATCCTCTGGGTCATCCACGGGGCGGCCAATGCCATGGGCGGAATAACCTCGGGGGGTCCAAAATGGATGGGAAATGATGGGAATCTCCATGGGAAATGCGTGAAGTCTATGGGGAAATCATGGGAAAATACTCAATGGGAAGTGAGGATTTAAGATAGGATTTGGACGAAAAAATATACTCAATGGATGGGTTTTCGGAAGGGAACATCTTCACCGGAAACCATCAATTTTCCTGTGAAATATGAATGTTTATGATTGTTTTACCACCCATTTGGGAATGGTTTATGCCACCTGTTTATGGTGATTGGGGGATGGTTGATTATTGTTTTACCCACATTAATGGAAATGCCACAAACAATACAACATATTATGGGGAAAAACATGAACAAACCTATAGTTTTTGAAGCTTGCTTATTTTAGTTTAGTTTTAAAAAAAATCAGGCTAGCAATGTTCATGATAATATATATATATAATATCTTATCGCTATTTTGGGGTAAACTCCCTTAGAGTTAGGGTTTGCTAATCAAGGGCATCAAAATATGGTAATGAGTCTTGGCCACGGGTCACAGAACTTGGCGGAATATCCTGTCAAAGATCCATATCTTCCGGCCATAAGACCAGAAAAATGGAGGCTTATAGTCCCAGAATTCGCGGTAGCACCATTTTTCTAGTGAAAATTAGCACATTTCTTTTGGTCGAAGCCTGGCTTCTCTTGGTCGAAGCCCCATTTTCGTTGGTCAAACACCAACTTTTGTTGGTTTGAAGGTTAAGCCGATCGTCTTTTTGCTTGAGAGCCCAACTGGCTTGTTGTGGAAATCCAGTTCAATCCTGACTTGTGTCGCTTCAATCCCAACACAACATATCACAACGTTTGTTGGTTTAACATTGGATATGGTTGAGGGGAGAATTTACGGGAAAACCCCATATTGAATGGTAAGCCCCATATTGAGCGGAAAAAAAACCATGGATTCTGCTTCAGATATTCCCTTAAACCAACCCAATGAGTCTTTAACACTTTTCTGGTTGCTGGTTGACCTACCCCTCTGAAAAATGATGGAGTGAAAGTCAGTTGGGATGATGACATTCCCAATATATGGAAAAATAATCCAAGCATGTTCCAAACCACCAACCAGACATTAATCACCATTAACCAACATCATTAACCATCATTAACCATCATTAACCACCAACCATTTCTGGGTAGATGTGGATTTCAGGGTGCCAAAACTACCCAGAAATTCCAGCGCCGCCGTAGCACGGACTTGTGCGTCGCTCAGCGAACCAAAGTACACGGCCAGCCCTGCCAGGAAGTGCCACAGCACGTGGAGCAAGGCCTTGGTCGTACGTGTTTAAAACCAGCTCTCCATCTCTGTGAATCTTATAGCCTTCATAGTGTAAATAATAACTGATGTTTTAATATTAACAAAAAACAACATGTCCACTGGAAAAATCAACATGAACATACCGAAAATGGATGAACATGCTAATTTGTTCAGTGGAAATTCATCTTCCAAACCTTTATTTGGCTTGGTCTATGTTTATTTACCAGATTACTGGAAGGTAGATTGCAATTATATATATAATATACATATACATATATTCGTACGTTTGTGTGTAATATAGTTACTGTATATATATATATATATATATCATGTGAGAATGGAGATGAACATAATTTCGGGACTTGATATAACTTGGGTATAACGTGGTATAGCTACTGTCAGTAAGTGGTTCATAGCCACGGTTTACACCAATGATATACGGGATATCAATATCTTCATGTCTTGCATTGGTTTCCTCAAGTTACGATTCCTGGGATGCAAGCCGAAGTGCCCTCGACGATGCAACATGAGCCATTTGTACAATGTGGGTGGGGCCCCCCAGTTATAAGATGGTTTATAAACCCCTTAAACTATAGTTATAAGTGCATAAGTATGATAAACCATAGTTATTGGAGGTATAAACCAACTTAGCTATCTAGGGGGCCCACATTGTACTGTAGATGGTTTCATATGTTTTCATATTCAAACGCAGCATTTCTTGCATCACATTGCCACATTATATGGACACTTTCCCACTGATGTTTGAGTGATGTGTCCATGAAAAATGCCCGTGGCTCAAAAAATTGAGGACATGGAAGACCTTTTGGGGATCTCTGAAGCTGATACCCTCTGGTGTCATCAAGCATGGCAATTGCAAATCTTCTTTTAAATGGTGCGTGAGTGGGAAAATGATCTATCAATGGAGGTTTTAATGTGAAAAGTTGGGGAAACCTAAAAACCATTTATGGATCATATTCATTTCACTAAAATTGGGAATCTATCCATTGATGGCTTGGTTTTACTGGTAAAATCCAATAATTAAATGAATATGAATTATAAATGGTGGATTTTCCAGCAAGCCATGAAACTCAAATTTCCGGAGGCTAGTTTATTTTGGAGCCTGGAACTTTTATCATGAGAATCTATCTGATTGCATCATGGTCCACAAAAAATAATCCTTGTTGCGGTTATTCCCATAGGATCCATGTATGCTATATATGGTAAAATTTCCCATCAATATACCCCCTTTATGTTAGTATATATACCAGCACCATGGATCCGTCATGGGATTGTGAAGGGCCAGTTTCGCCAAGGCTCTGTGGGGCCACCCTGACCGGGTTCGCAGGTTAACCGTTCGATCTCCCAAAAGATCCTCGGAAAAAAAGTCATTCGACTCACGATTTCACCATGAAATTTTAAGGATGTTTAGCAACTTCTATGATACTTCTATCTTTTTGGGGTTGCTATGTATTTATAATTGCATATATAATTACATATATATAATATACGTATATTATATACTATATACTAGATTGCGTAGCAACAAGGTGATTCTGTTCAAACAATCCTGGGGTCCTGGGGGGGAGGTCAACCAAAGCCAGAACGAATCCCGGGGCTTCTGGGGTGGTTTTGAATATTAGGGGGACGTAATTGCTTGAAACTACCGCGAATCTGGCTGAATTAACAAATGCTTTAAAAACCCGACAATAGATGAAAATAGCTGTTGTCATACTGACATTTGGAATGATTCCTCAGAAATAAACCATCATAAACGGTTGTTTTCCGTCACGACGGTTTCGGTCATGATCAAATTCATCCAACATCTCAAAGGAGATGAAGACTCCTGCATACTCCTGCCCTGCAGTAAATATTAGGCACTGATTTCAGGCATAGAAAACAACATGCCAAACCTGACTGTTGAACATTTTGTGCAAACTACCCCGAGTTGAGGCCCGAGTTGAGCCCTTCACCATTCACCTACACCACCAAACCACTTCCGGGCCCATGTTCAAACATGTTCAAACCCAAAGCCCAAAAATAATCTTCAATTTTTATTAGTTTGAGTTTTATATCTTCAGGAGTCCTCTCCAAAGTTTTCAGATTCTGCAAACATGGATCAAGACATACTCCAAAAACAAAAGCAAACAAGGTCTGCAAACGGCCGAGATCGCCGAGATGTCGAAAAAACGCCAAGGGGCCGCCCGGAACCAATGGAAGCAGCGTAACCTGTGAGCAACTGGGACGAGTTGAAATTGGATTTGAGTTGAGATCCCGCGTTCCCTTGGTAAAATCCCACTTTGGTGCTTCTTCCTGAAATCCATGGGGCCCTAATGTTTAAGTCCTTGGGGCCCGCGTCCCGGACCCATCATTTGACGGCGCCGTTGCGGCGCCGTTGCTGCGTCGTTGAAAGGTAGCGATTTGGATTGGAAACATTGGGAAAGATATGGACAGACATAACTGGTTGGTGGTTGACCTACCCCTCTGAAAAATATTAGTCAAATGGGAGTATTATTCCCAATATATGGAAAAATGAAAAATGTTTCAAACCACCAACCAGATAAAACTGGATCTCTGAGCCGAAGACATAACGAGGGCTGATCTTAAGACAAAGGGGTGGACAGGAACTTAGGGCACTGTCCCCTCTTCATCTCTTCTTCATGGAATACAACGCCATCTTCCCATGGAGCCATGCATTTTTTCCAAAAGAAAGGATACACCCTAAAGTTTGCCCTAAAGTTCCAATTGAACTGGGCGCAACTATGTAAAATAATAATGGTGAGCAATGGAAATTTGGGCATCCTCCTTGGGCACGACACGTCCCACTGATCGGGCCAAGCAGCCCATAAGGAGACCACTTGAAATGTGGGAACCGTGTTTGTCAGGTGATTGGGTGCAAATATAGCCTCTCAGTTGCGCACGGCACGACTTGGATTTGAGGGAAATTTGGCTCTTTTGACCATGAAAAAAATGCGAGGTTCCTGCACATCACCCAATGGAAACGGAGGGACAGAGTAGGAGTATCAGTATGTAACTACAAAGCCAAGCAATTATACGTATATCATGTCAAATTCATGGTGCCCCAAAACAAATGAACCTATGCAAGTGATATAGCTGCTATACATGTAGCATATGAAAATATATGGGTCTATCTGAAAAGGTCGTATACCCAAAAATTGCACTTGCCATAGGAAAAATGATGATTTTTGGGGACCCATTTTGAGACAAAACCACATGGGATGGAAGCCTATTGTTCCCCCAAATACTGGGGAAATAAACATTAATTAATCAGCTATTTAAGGGCACTACCAGGGTTTTGACCTATGACCATATGTAACACATGTATTAAATACCCTCTGGTAAACATACAAAAAACTATGGAACATCACCATTTTAATTGGTAAATCAACTATTTCTATGGCCATGTTCAATAGCATTTTCTATGTTTACCAGGCCGGGTACCTACCAGGCGTCACCGGGACAAGCCGGGAAGCTGAGGACCAAGTCCAGAAGGACGACAATCGTGAAGGAGTGCACGAACATCTCATAATCATTCCTGCAAAAATGATGGGAAAATCATGGGAAATCTGGGATGATTCAACTCTCAGTGAGCTGTTAAAGTTATTGGGCCAGAAATGCCATTAAGAAAGGCCTTTGGTAAACATACAATCATAGCCATTGAACATGGCAATTGAGTTCGTTGATTTAGCCATTAAGATGGTGATTTTCCATGGCAAAGTGTTAGTTTACCAGAGGGTACCCAAGAAGAATACAAGTAGGAGGAGTGATCATCTCATAGCCATACAATTCCCATACATAGCCCTTATGTTTGATAGCCCAATGTATCCCATCTCGGTTGATGGGTTCCCTGTGGGTTAGTTCAGACTATCCCCAGATCAGGCTATAGCGGTGGTGCTCCCTGATGGTGGTTGCTTAAGAATGGTTTATTAAGCCCACCAACTATAGAATCCACAGATATATCTGATATATCTACCATGAACATTAAAAACTACAGTTATGAGCTATAAACCTCTGTAAAACAACTTAGCAAACAAACTGAGGTACCACGTTGTGCAATTTATGTGCAGGTGACACCTTTTTTGCACTTAAGAAATCCATCAAGCAGCAACTGCTGGGGATGAAGAGCAAAATCAACAAGTATAGGTTGGTATTACCCTCTGGTAAACATACAAAAAGCTATTGAAAATTGCCATATATAGACATAGTGGATGAATCCCCATTAATAGCATGGTGGATCTTTCCCATCAGTTTTTTGTATGTTTACTAGGCCGGGTAGGTTGATTGATGTTCACTCAAAAAACCCAACAATGACCTGTTCAACCCACCAAGTAAAAAATCGCAAGCCGCGATTCAGAAACTCTTGGAATGCACATTTTACAAACACATGTTTTGGAGAAATATCCAAAAATCACGACAAAATAACCTACATAATCCCCCATTCATATTTTGCACGCACACCGAAAAAAACGTTTTTTTTAAACGAAACAAAAATGGTTCAGTCGGATAAATTCCACATTCCATTGGGACCATAGAAATGGGGTGATGGGATTATATACCCATCCCAGAGATTACCACCCGTCCACCCTTGGCCCGGTCTTGAGAAGATACATTCCTCGGTGGCTGAACTGGACGACTCATGGCTAGACATAGACTCAGTCTAAGAAATAAAAGGAAGACATTGAAGGAAGTAAATCTGTTTACTTGTGTAAATATAAAAAATAATAATAAATCAATACATAATATATATATATATTACATATTATATATATAGATACAAATACATATGGGGAAATATGATTGAACAATCCTCCCCCGCAAAAAAAAGGTCGCGTTTTTTGAAGAGGATTGGACTCCGAGAAGTAAATTTGAGTATTGGCTTAAATTCAAAGATCATAGAATCTTTACCATCTGGTTATTCAACATAGCCATGGAAAATCACCATGCTATTAATAGGTAAACCATCTATTTCTATGGGCCATCGAAAAACCATGGCTATGTAAGAAATAACCAGATGGTAAGCATCATTTCTCCAGATACACATCTCCAGGAGAGGAATCTATTTTTTTCTCCAGATTTCACCGTCCCTTCAACGATAGACTCCGATCGGTGGATCCCCGATAGACCCCCCAAGCCCTTCAAAAAAAAAACACAACAAATTTCACCATTCTACTTGAATTGTGTTTCTCCAAAATTGGAGGTTCCACAAAATTACACTTATATTTTTTGTATCCCATGGTTTATCAACATTTTCATTGCTTGATGTTCATGAAGATATTGCATGATATTGCCCTATGAAAACTGCCCTTAAAATATATGAGGATTAGCTGCTAACTTGTCGGGCGACCCATGCCAATGATGGCAGATCCAAAGCCTGCAAGGTGAATCAAGCGTTTGTAGATCCTCAGCTGAAAACCGCTGAACAAACCTGCCACTTCTTTGAGATATCTGGAAATCCCTGAGGATTCTCAGTGGGCCAGTTGGGATAGTTGGGTCTTAAAATCGTGATTTACCACCAAGTATGTCATGGTAAAAATCAACCAGAAAAAAGCGAAGAAACCACACACGGTGACTTTGACATTTGACTTTCAGCCTGGCTGTTGAGCAGCTCTTTTTTTCCCTACATTTTGCCGATCAAAAATCAGTCAGGATGTTACGGCAAGAGTTTGAATGCCAGAAAGCCACTTTAGACTAAACAACATGTCAGACCCTTTTTGCTAACAGCGACTCAACTCAAAGACCTGACATCATCTTACGACACATATCACAACTTGCTGACTGAAACAACATTTAAATCCACTTCTCAATGGATTGGCGGGAAAATCTTAACCGGAAACCATTGATTTTCCTATGAAGTATGGCATTTTGCTCCGGTAGTTGTTCCCTTAAACCAATCCATTAAAGTTTCTACATGATACCCTGTGGTAAAGATACAAAAAACTATCATGGACCATTGACTTCGTTGATTTACCGAAGAACAAAAAGTGGTGATTTTCCACTTCGCAAACTATCAAACTGTTACCCTCTGGTAATTTAACATAGCTATGGAAAATCACCATTTTTAATGGGAAAACTCACTATCTCTCTGGCCATTTTCAATAGCTATGTTAGTTTACCAGAGGGTATAGTTTAGAGGGAAAATCCCCATTGTTTTCCGCAGGTTTTTTGGCAAAGTTCCCAGTGGTGATCCAGTGGGAGTCATCTTTGGAGATCATGGCTGAGAGCACCAGGAGGAACCTGGAATCGCTGTTTGGAATGGCTGGTGTCATGGTTTTTCAGTGAGCTGGGAACTTATCTGGGATATTCTTATGGGATATATATATATATATATGGCCATGGGTCGAAATTAAAGGACCCAGAAAACCGCAGATTGTAGTGTGAGTATAGTATTAATCATCTAGTTTTAGGGGTATCTAATTTTGACCCATACCCATATGTATATATATATATACATACATACAATGTGGGACCTCCAAAATAGCTAAGTTTGTTGATAACCGCAATTACTAGGATTTATGCTAGTTATAAGCATAGTTAGAAGGGTTTATAAACCAACTTAAAACTAGGGGGCTCCGCATTGTATATATATATATATCGGAAACTGTTATTGGAACATAATGATTCACACCTATAGAACCAACATGATACATTGTTTATGGTCATCCGTCACATTTCATGGGAATCCTGGATTAATGGATTGATGACAAATCCCTTTATGGGAAAACATGGACGTACCCTCTGGTAATTTCACAGTGTGCTATGGAAAATTGATAAACACATTGCCATCTAGTTCGTTATTTACATCTTAATTAAAATTAAAATTGTATTTTCCATGGATATGTACCTGCTTCCACCTATCCCTACCCGGCCGTACCTTCTGAAGTATGGCTGCCGTATGATTTGGGCGGTTGTTTGTCCCCTGGAAATATACGGATCCATATAAGTGTATATATACATATATATGTACATATTTTTTTTTTAATTATATGCTCTAAATATATATATATATATACAAGTATATATATGTTTCACCTATGACTTCTATGTAAGTGCGTTTATTAGTTACCCTCCAGTAAACTAACATAGATGTGTTTCTAGATCATTCTCACAGGGAAACCGGGAAACCATGGGTTTTCCATATCTATGTTAGTTTACTGCAGGGTAGACCGTATACCACCATTGCCAGGTTTGCTTACCACACTGCAACTGCAGCTGTAGAGAATTCATAAGCATCTATTCCTGGACATAAATACCCAAAATGACAAAGAACTACCAGAAATTACGTGTTTCAGTGCAGTGCCTCACTGCATTTTTTGGATACCTTTCCTACTCGGACAAGCTTGGCGAAAATGGAGTGATGTGATGTTCGAAACTTGTGGGGGGGTGCACCTTCTTTTCGAAACAAATCCAACTGGTACCGCCACTTTGAAAAAGGTACTTACTATATAACCACATTTTTAGTTAGGTTTTAATCACTCTTAATGCCAACCCCGGATTGATAAACCCTGGTTGACTAATTACGGGATACCCCGTCAAACAAGAGTGGTCATCTGCTAAATCGTCGCCCCAAATGATCAACAGCAAATCGAGGGGACTATATATAACCTGAATGACCTGAAGTAAGGCCATTTGGGATGATTTCCCTATATTTCCCTTAACATGGTTAAAAATTCCAGTTCGCTACATTAAATCATCAGAGGGATAAATCCCATAAATCGTCAAATTCAAAACAACATGAAATTGCATCATTAGTTTAAACACCATCACGACGGGGGTATTTCAACAACCCCTCCATGACCCCATTGGCTTCCCTTGGCCCCTCCGGTCGCCAAGGAACATTGGTACTTCATCCCACATTTCCCATCGAAAGCACATGGTGCCGTGGAACATGAAGCTACCAAAGCCCACCACAAACATGCCTGGGTGGTGAACTGAGCTAAGTCGACCCCCAAATTGAAGATAACCACTGTAAGTTAAATCCAATGAAAGAAGTGGTAAATGAGGGTAAATAACTGTTCCATCTTTTTTGGTGGCTGCTACAAGTGGCTCATATCCATATAGATACTGGGGTCATATCCCAACTTATGGAGGTTATTACCATGGACATACCCATTCACAACCCCAACTGAAACCCCAAGTAAGCGTCATAGGAATGGCATTCGAAGTTTGCAAAATTTGGTATGAATAACTAGCTAAGTGTTGCATAGTGCTGGATTGAAGAGCTGGGAATACCTTTCATTGAATGAATTTAAAACGTCAGAGCATATATATATATAACTAAGCGCAACAACAAGATAGACAACGCAAGGATTTTCCCACGATCACTATTTCACTGTAGGATTTAACTATTTCACAGGGATTTTTCAAGATGGTTAAAACCACCAACCAGTTTGGATTTATTTATTCTGGAATTATTTTCTGCAGGTCTAAAAAATCGATGGCCATGTTCACTCTGCATGTGTCGCTGCAGAGTCGGAGCGGTATCTCTCGGTGTAGCCAATCTACAAATATGAGTTCGTCAATGGTAAGGATGACAACTCATATATCATGGAAAATAAAACATGTTTGAAACCACCAACCAGCAAATATAAATGAAATATTCAATATCTAATATTGTTTTATAATGTTTTATACATAAATAATAAAACGCTGGATAGATACCTTAAACACATTCCTCCAAAAGCATAGAGAAATCGGCCCATGAATCTATCAAACCAAGGTCTAGCCTCTCGTACTTAAATTGAAGTCTTGAACCACCGAGCAGTAGTGCACTAGTGATCATTCAACTTGGCCATATCAAGTCATATCCACTTGAAAAAAACTTGGGTATTCCCCAAAGATTTATGAGACTTTTTCACTTCCATACTTGAAGGATTTTATGAGTTAGGTGGAGACTCCGTCATCCTGGTGATCGCAAGTCCCCAGTGGATTATCATATTTATGAATGCATCTCACCACATCCCCAGAAACACTCACCACATCTCAGGCCATGAGGCCAGCTCGGATGATTCTCCATGATCCTCCGCCAAGGAACTGATCCAAATCATCTGCACGCGCAGGTCGTAGACTCCATAGCTACGGTACAAGCAGTAGAGAGCTGGGAGCATGAAGAACGGGATGTTGCTGGTGGCATTCCAAAACCTGGGAGATCTGGGAGATCTGGGAGATCGGGGAGATCTGGGAGATAATTAGTTGCTCAATGGGAATTTCAGGAACCGATTTATTGGAGGTACCTACCATATATTCTTGGCCTATTTTTGAGGCCTAAATTTCAGGGAATATCCCCACAAAATATGGCCTGAAAAATGGTACTAACGTACCTCCATTTTAGGATCTTGAAATTCCCATTGAGTTGCTGACCTTCTCGTAGAATCACACGTAGCTGGGAAATCCCTGGCAGCTAAACGGAGCTTTGGACATGGGAAAAATATCGAAGTAAATGGAGGATTTTCCAGCACGCCATGTTTGCTTACCCTCTGGTAAACTGACATAGCTATGGACAATTACCATCTTTTATTCTTAATTGGCAAATTCACTGCAAATGGCCATTTCCCATGTGGGAAACTGATCTCACCATGTTTAAGAACCAAAAGGTAACATGGAACCAAGAAGGGCAATATCCAGTGAGAACCATTCAGCAGTATAAAATCATACGTGTGTCATGTTAAATTTTTTGAAGGGCTGCAAAACAACTGAAGCTAATGCTGGTTGGTGGTTTCAACCCCTCTGAAAAATATTAGTCAAATGGTACTATTGTTCCCAATACAGTATATGGAAAAATAAAAAATGTTCCAAACCACCAACCAGAATGTCTTGTAGCAATTTTGGAGCCAACTGAAGATGTGTCTGTTAAATTTCGATGGGATCTGCATGGGGGTTAAGTAAACATCTAAGATGGCTGGGAGATGGATGAGAGGTTTTAAAAACATGCATATAGAAACATGCATATATATATATTATATCTGGTTGGTGGTTTCAACCCCTCTGAAAAATATTAGTCAGTTGGGGTTATTATTCCCAAATATATGAAAAATAAAAAATGTTCCAAACCACCAACCATATTATATATACACAGTACTCACTATTTAGAAATTTAGACACCCATAAACAAACTAACAAGTCCCCTGCGGTAATGTGACATGGAAAAGTGCCGATGTCATTTACCCTCTGGTAATTTAACATAGCTATTGAAAATGTAGAAGTAGTTGATTTACCCATGAAAAATGGTGGATCTTTCCATAGTTTTTTTGTGACAGTTTACCAGACCCTTTATATATGGCATTATGGTACTGTCATAATAGCAATGGTCAATGGTACTGTTATAATGGTACTGTCAAAATACTATATACATATGGGTTTGTCTGAACATGTTGTGTGCCTACACCCAATGGTTAATGATCAGTTTCCCTATTAAATTGCTATAATTGGTGTTACCCTATTTTCACCCACAGCCATATATATCATATATAACAACCTCTGGGTGTTTGGTCCACCTGTGCCAAAGTGCTCGGCCAACCATGGGCTCACCTCGTACTTGGCTTCGCAGAACCTGGGGCCCATAAAGAGCCCATGGTTTTCCTAGGAAAATGATCTACACATGATGGGTTTTAACATGTTTGAAAACATGTTTGAACCATATATGGCTTACTTGGAGGATCATCCCACGACTTGTAGGTTAGTTTTTGCATATTTTTTTGAGCCATTTATATGTGGGATGGCATGGGATAGCCCATGATAGGGGATTTACTCACCAGGGTTACGAAGTCTCTACATGAGATGATACCAAACACGAACCCGGTGGAACAGTTCGCGAACTGGAAGCCATGGCCCATGGCCCGTTCGATGATCACCCCACATATCCCCACATTCAAAATGCTTCCCAGAGCCCACGGTTAGCCCAAATGGCCATTTGCTCCATGAATCCATGCCCCATAGAAAAACCAAGAGTTACCCCAAACTCCAAACTCCAAACATGGCCCATGCCCCAATAAAAATACCATGATTACATTGCGAGCCCATGGGTATCCTATACCAAAAAAACATGATTGACTGCACATTGTGCGTGTGTAAATAGACATCCTCATGATTCAAAGTCAGCTCCAAAGCCACTGGTATAACTAAATACATCACTTAAACATAGAAAATAAATACAACTATATATAAATGATATAATATATGCATATCATACATCAAAATCCCCTATACTATATAATATATATATATACATATATATATATATACACGTATATATACATAATTAATTATGTGCGTCTGTGAGATTTTTCGTATTTCCATTGTATCCCCATTGATCAGCTGTCAGCCATTCGTTTGCTGAGTGGCTGATGCATGGCATCCACCTCTCCCCAGTAACTGAGCGCCATGGCGTCGATTTTTCACACCTCCCGCCGTCGCGTCACCGTCCACCTTTTTCACCGCGAGCCGTAACGGTTGCGGAACGGCGTGACCGGACGGACATGCCTGGCGTTCAACTCTGGTGGGAAAGGAATGGGAAAACCAAGAAAAAACTGAGGTTTACCTTTGATAGACCATAGGATTCTTCTTGGAATGAACTAGCTAATAATCAGCTAATATATTCATAAATCCTGATTAATCACGAGCTTTATATGACTTGTGGTTATTTTTTTGGACTGAAAATGGGGTATGCCCCCCAATGTAGGGATTTTTTGACATGATAAATGCGGATCAACCATTCAACTTGAGGGTCTTAGCCCCAAACAGATGCAGAACAGGTTAAAATTCTGACATAAAATGACTATGATTATAGAAAATTATAGATTATAGACCATAGATGTTACTTTTCTATCCTTTTTGGGGAGTCTTAAAATCAGATAGAACGGTTTGAAAGAAGGACCTCAAGGCTTCGCAGGCTTCATCCCGGGGGATGACCGAGACGGATCTACTGAGAATTTCATGGGCAATGTTTAATGTTGGTAAAACAATAAACCAGCCCCATAGTATGTTGGTGGTGATTTAATGGTGATTTAATGGTGATTTAATGGTGATTTAATGTTGATTTAACTATACATTGATTAATTGTGATTAATGATGATTTAATGATGGTTAATGATGATTAATGATGGTTCATAATGACTGGTTGGTGGTTTCAACCTACCCCTCTGAAAAATGATGGAGTTAAAGTCAGTTGGGATGATGAATCAATCTCCCAATATTTATATTATATTATACATATGGGAAAAAAATGTTCCCAACCACCAACCAGAATAGGTGGTTTTTAATGGTGGATTAAAACATATACCAACTATAATTTCATTATTGTTATAGGTGGTATAAATTTGATATAAACATATATATATATATACCATTCCCAGTCATGGCTGGTTTATTAAACCATGGTAAAACCAGCCCATTACCGTAGCTCAAATGCGTCATGTCCTTCAACAGGTACTGCGGCTCTTCTGAGACGATCTGAATCACCTCAAAGTATCAACGGCCACGCAGCAGTGCCATGCAACTAAGAGGTAATATATGATTTAAATGGAACATGATGGAACCGAAGATGTGAAGATTGTGAAGATTGTGAACATAATAGCAAGATATAGCAAGCTATATGACTGTTAAGATTGTGAAGGGCTATAATTGGGAAACCGAAATGGTCCGAATCTTTGACACTTTAATGATTTCAATCTCTCTCTCACTCTCTCCCCTTCGCGTCTGCAAGAAATCAGCGTGAGGCTTTTATGATTGCAATGTGCAAATCAGATCATATCAAATCATCTCGTTTTCGTGGCAAACATCCCGCGGTAAAGGCTAGTTCAAAGAAGTCTACCCTTAGGGATCTAAATCTACTTTGCACAAAGACTTTGAACCTCTCCCAGAGCGGCTCTGGATCAACATATCAAACTTGAATCACTCAATGATTCAATGAACATAATTTTTCTGTGATAAAAGAAGGGGTATGGACATCAGTCCAACAACTGTTGGGTATACCCCGAAGGTATCACTTTAATGCAAATAAGCTATGACTGGAGGTTCAAGACATGATCCCTTGTCTTCGCTGTTGTTAGGCACTTTGGATTGGTTCCATACATTGTGGTCACACACTCACACACACAGTATCACAGAGTTGTATATAATGCCGGCAAACATGAAGCATTTGGAAGCATTTGGGTAAAGAAAGGCCAAGCCTGTTGAAGCTTTCTGCTTGCTGGGGGCTCAGGCGGTCCCAAACATCCTATTTGTTGGTTTGACCATGATTGAAATATGCAATGCTTGAAACAGAAGATGATACAGTAACCAATAAAAGTCAGGGTATTGGGGGAAGACCACAAGTTTCACACGAAATTCACTTGACGCTGGATATATCTGGATATCATGATATAACTTAGGAAAAAACCTTGAAGCCACGAAGACATAAAAAGTTGTGATCCAACCGTGACAATTTTGAATCCACCTCGTGCTGAAATTCCCGGTTTGCAACCAGAAACACAATGAAACACAGCCATCCGCAGAAATGACAGTTCAATGGTCCCAAATGATGCAACCCCTTTTTTCAGGCCGCAGCATCAAGGGGATCACCGAAGGGTCAATTCCACTAATCACCACTAATCACCACTAAGTAAATAACCACTACAATTAACCATTATTGACCACTATCCACCACTAATTGACCATTGAAAAACCTACTACCGCTATTTTCACCACTCACTAATTAACCACCAGAGTACCACCACAGTAATACCAGTGTTAACCACTATTAACCATTTAAACACCTACTATAACCACTATTAGCCGCTATCTAGTATTGGCCACTACTAACCATCATTAACCATTAGAACACCTACTAACCACTATGTTCACCACTACTATAAACACTAATTAAACACTATATATTAACCACTACTAACAACTAACTAACCACTAGTATTACCCACTATCTTCACCACTACTATCACCATTATTAATCACTAGTATTAACCACTACCAACCACTACAAAAACAGCGCTCCGAACTCTGCTCGTTTCCATCGCCTGCTGCCAGTTGTTGGAGAGTTCCTGCAGGCCCATCTCCCTCATCGAGCCTTGGATCACCATGGTTTACCCATGGTTTACCCATGGTTTACCCATGGTTTACCCATAAAATCCCAGAAATATGTACTAAGTTCTGTACTAAAAATCTATGAAATCGGGAAACTGATGGGAACATTTAATGTATTTTATATGATCCCGGCACTGCAAAGATGGTCAGAATAAAGAAAACATATGCAAGTATTGATTAACACTAGATGTGACCCAGAGTAGTTGCAAACGAGAAGCAAACTAAACGTGGCCGCAGTTGAGTGAGACGAATCCCACAGTGATGGATGCATATCATTGATAAATCATGGGCTGTACAGCAACCTGGTTGGTGGTTTGAACCTACCCCTCTGAAAAATATGAGTTCGTCAGTGATTCGTCAGTTGGGATGATGACATTCCCAGTATATGGAACAATAATCCAAATGTTTGAAACCACCAACCAGAACTCATTATATACTATATTCTAAACATGCTAAATTAGCAGCGAAAAGGGGTTTGAACGCAGCATAGAATGGCAGATAGAAAAAAATCATAGCCTCTTCAAATTTAACGTAGCTGTGGGACATCCCCATGTTTAACAGGAAAACGATTTATTTCTATGGGCCATCTATACCATAGCAAACGGTTAAAGTTTACCGGAGAGTGTCCATTTTCAATACACAATGGTTCTTAACAGCTGCCATGACTGCACCGGTGTTTCTACAGCACAGGAGCACAGGTCTCACCTTGTTGGTTGCCTAATCATCGCAAAACAGGCTGATGTTCCCTGACTAGCCCGCATGTCATCGAAATCATTAGCTAGGTTGATTTCGTTCAGTAGGTCAAGCACTATTATGGTGTATATATATATATACATATATTTATTTTATTTACATATATATATATAATATCATAGTTGATGGGGCCATAAACAAATTAACATCACTGGATAAGCAAGAGCTGTTAAATTTATACCATCCCAAATCATATGTTGAGCCGGGTTGCAAGCCTTTTTTTTCACTGTTCTTTAGTTTTCTTGTTGCTCAAGAACTTCAATGTGTGGTGGATCTTAAAGAGACGAGTCATATTTCTGAACAAAATAGAAATGAGTTATGGTATACCCTCTGGTAAAAATACAAAAAACTATGGAAAATCACCATTTTCAATGGGAAAATCCACTATACATGGCCATTTTCAATAGCTATGATTGTATGTTTATCAGAGGGTTTTATCTGAACAGATCTTTTTCAATGGTGGAATCACCATCTTCCAGGGATCCCCTTTTGCCGCCGCTGGGAACTTTGTGCAGCAAAGAAGGTTTTGATGTCGCAGAAGTCCGCGTGGCGTCCAGGCAGATTCACCAATCGCACTTCCTGCAACCAAGCGCTCGCGCTCGCGCTCGTGGGACATGGCGATTTTGCCAAGTTGTTCTGATTTCCCGGACTTCTACGGATTCAGTGTTTAAAGTGAGCTTTTTGCGGAAACTGCCAAAATGCCCTTTTCTGAATGTTAGAAATGGTAGAAACCATGGTGTTTCTACCGGTGCCAAACGTTGCCCATAACATGTATGGAATCCCCTCTGAAAATAAGGTGCACCGAAATCCACATTTTTGGACGAACCCATATCAGAT
Organism: Cladocopium goreaui; assembly: GCA_947184155.2. Taxonomy (NCBI): domain Eukaryota; class Dinophyceae; order Suessiales; family Symbiodiniaceae; genus Cladocopium; species Cladocopium goreaui. The sequence goes on along the minus strand of CAMXCT020006562.1, from coordinate 113,732 downwards.
CAGCATCGTTCCTTAATTCCTTTTCAACCCCAAACTTAGGATTCAAATCTCTACCTTTTTTTGTTGGGCCGTTTGAATCCCCCCAGCCCTGTAGTTAGCCCTGCAACTTTTGGAGTGATTCATCAACACACCAATCCATGACACGATCCCACAGTGCCTGGCATTCCTTCAACCAAAAGTCCACGAGGCGTAGCGCGGTGGCTGAGTTCCTTGCTGTGCTCTGGGAAGATTTCAGGTCCCTTAAATCAGAGGTCCTGAATGGTACTGGATCTATGTCAGGTCTAAGGCCTTAAAAAAATGTTCAGCGATTTTTTCCAGAACATATATGGTTGGTGGTTGACCTACCCCTCTGAAAAAAATTAGTCAGTTGGGATGATGACATTCCCAACATATGGAAAAAATAATCCAAATGTTCCAAACCACCAACCAGATATGGACTGATATGGTGCAGTACCTCAATTTAACGGCGACCATTTTGGGGTGATACATCGGGATTGATCCAAAGAAAATCTCTGGGACTTACCGACTTACCTTGACTTACCTGATCAAAACAGTGACAAAACAAAACAAGCATACACATTCATTGCATATCATTGCATGATTACTTTTCTCAAACATATCTCTCAATTCATGAGCATGCATGCTTCACTTCAGATGGAACATGAGTCATCTGAAGCTCCAAGTTCCCAAATCTCTCCATTCACCCTTTCCAAGCCGTTAGCGCTTTCAACCCCTGACGGCTCCAAGAATCTGCACGTGTCGATTGGCTAAGGATGTTCGCGCCTGCTGCAAACCCGCTCTCCATTGCTGCGGAGGTCCTGGACATGTTGCGCTTCACACTTGGCGGAAGTTTACCGCTCAAAACTGCCGGGTCCCCATGGGTCTCCTGCAAATGTTGCACCATTTTTGGGGGAAAACTAGACAATGTTTAGCAAAACTCATCTGATATATGCCATCAATGTAGAGATAAACATACCATCAATGACAAGAAATTTCTAGCACAACAATGTATCAATGTGAACTCCTTTATATACTGTAATGTAATGAATTTGTTTTGTCGCTCAAAAAAGCAATGATCTTTTGACGAAATATTTACCCAGTACATACATCCTGGAGGCCCCTTTTCACAAAATAAATGTATAGACATGTAAGTTATTGATAGCAACAGTGACAATTCCCATTTATGATCACCACTCATTGCAAAGTGATCTATTCTCAATCACATGCAGGAATGTCAATCAATAATCAATTGAATTGCCAATCAATGGCTGGAATCCCCTTGCACCAAAGGACAGCACTGGAAAAGTCGTCCGGACTAGCCCTCCTCCGGGGGTACCAATGTCGGGCACCTCAAAAACCAAGTCGCCCCAAACCTGCCAGAGGCTGATGGTGAACCACATGTCCCGTTGTTTCACATGAAACCATAAAGAAAGCCTCTTGGGGATGTTTGTTACACATGTATCAAAATTTTGATCATCTACAGTCTGCATGGAATATTAATTACATCAACATGGCTGCTGAGTTTGGGATGGAGGGGATTGCCGGTGGCTGAGTCCCTTGCTGTGCTCTGGGAAGATTTCAGGTCCCTTAAATCAGAGGTCCTGAATGGTACTGGATCTATGTCACGTCTAAGGCCTTAAAAAAATGCTCAGCGATTTTTTCCAGAACATATCTGGTTGGTGGTTGACCTACCCCTCTGAAAAAAATGCTCGTCAGTTGGGACGATGACATTCCCAATATATGGAAAAATAATCCAAATGTTCCAAACCACCGTCCAGATAAGCATCTGCGCCCAAAGTCACCCAAAGATCCCAGCAATTCTACGGCGTATTCTGCTTGGAACCCCCCATTTTGGTAGGCCAATACCCAGATGTTTATGGAGGAGCACTGATCACCAGCCAACTCTGCGTGACGGTATCTGGGTCAAGCCATCCGCACTTGCTGAAACACCCAAAAAGGGATGTGCTCCCGGTCAGGGGTCACCATGGAATAAATCATCTGGTCGTGGCATACCCCACTCAAGGGACTTAGTAATTAACAAGGTTATTGAGCACTATTACTAGCTGGCAATGACCATCCAAACACCATGATTGTCATTGATGATTGACTCAATCCACACGTTAAATCATTAAAATCATGGTGTTTTTTTCCTAGCTTTAATCCACATATTTTTCTCTGGTGAAAAACGCTGCTTTCAACCCCACCATTCGAAAACCAAAAAGCCCACCCGAAACGGCCGCCGCGTCACTGGTGGCGGGCTGGGAATGAAGGGCACGTCCAAGCGCTTCTTCGAACGATCGTCCAACAGCGCGTAGTTCACCATGGAGGACTTGGCCGCGCGGATGTAGCCCTTCAGGATCTCATGCCTGGCGATGTTTTTTCCGGAACGTTGTCACACACAAAAAAAACAACTTAAAAAACCATGATTGGGTTCTTGACTTGTGATGAAAAATGATGTTAATGGTTAATGATATGATGTTAATCATCATGGTATGATGCTTAAAAAAAATATACAGTAATTCAAATGGTGTAGTTGCTAATAATGTTTGGGACAAAAAATTGCGGTTTTTGGGTCTTTTTCCAACAGAATCCCCTGGTGAAGCAAAAAAGGACGGTGGGACGGTTTTGACCAAGAAAACTGACTGGTGGTTCAAACAAAACAACGGGGTTTGACCGACAGAAAATAAACAATGATCACCAGCAAAACATGCGGACTGATCACCAACAAAGAAATCGGACTATGTCAGAAAGCAAATTACACACACACGCAATATATAATATAATAAATATACATATATATATATATGTGTGTGTGTGCAAATCGGGACTCAAAAACAATGATTCGCACAACCCCCCCCTTTCGACCACACACACAACTTTTTAGAGATTCAAAGGGTATTGATTCAAATGAATCTTGAAGATGTTTCAAAAGAGTTTCTAGAGAATCATCAAATCCCAACACCCGTTAAATTTTATATTCAAGGGAATCTTAAAGATGTTTAGAGCTTCTAGGGAATCATCAAAAATCCCACCCCTGTTCAACTTTTTACTGAAGGGAATGTTCAAGGCGTTTAGGGATTAGGATTCTAGGGTTTTAGGGTTTTAGGGTTTAGGGTTGGGGTTGATGATGTTGACGATGATGTTGACGATGATGTTGACGATGATGTTGACGATGATGATGACGATGATGTTGACGATGATGTTGACGATGATGTTGACGATGATGTTGACGATGATGATGACGATGATGTTGACGATGATGATGATGATGATGATGATGATGATGATGATGATGACGATGACGATGATGATGGTGATGATGTTGCAACATGCAACGGACAAATTGCTAAGCTGTGCGTTGCAAGATGAAAGCCACGATCATGGACTCATCAATCCAGAAGGGTTTGGTCATGTTTTACCCGGCCTGGTAAACATACACAAAACGATGGAAAGATCCACCATTTGTCATGGTAAAAATCACTATTTCTATGGCAATGTTCAATAGCAAACTGTTAAATTACCAGAGGGTACCCAGTTGCACCAGTTGTGTGACGTGGAAATTTCGCCTCAACTCCTCAATGAGTTTGTTCTGTTCCTCTGGACCAAGCATGGGCCAGCGGGAGGCGTTCCTGGGACGGCTGATGCCCAGGAGGCTTCAATGGAGGATCACAATAGCTGGATGGTTTATTTCATGGAAAATCCTGTGACAATTTATGGATGATTTAAAGCTAAACCCATTTCAAGAATTTCAAGATACCTCCATATACTAACAATGTTTATTTTATTCATTACTGGAATTGAATAGGTTAGTGTAGGGTTAATATGAGGTGAATCTTCTTCTTCCCCCGTCGAGCTGACAATGCTGAGTTAATGCACATGATGCACGCTGATGGTCTCTGACAAAGCCACTTGAATGATATTAGCCACTCATCATATCTCTCAGATTCACTCTGCAGTCTTTGAAAACATATAACTTATATAACTGCAAAGTGGTTTCGAGAATCACCCTCTGGAAACTGACAAACCTCTTATGAGTCTTGGTCATGTGCAACAAATCTTCACAATGATATCATGACACTAACAATCCACCATTGTGACTTTGGGCCAATCTGCTACCAAAACAAGCCACAAGTCCTGAACGGAATCTTGCACAGGTTTGCCCCTGCGGGGCGTTCTCCCAGGCAAAGGATAAACACAGTTGCAGATCTGGCAATCAAACATGACAATTGAAATTCCTCAATAAATTTGCACATGGAAACATAATATGGGTTTATATTGCCTCAAAAATTGCCTGACAAAAATTGGGGACTTCCCATTGTCATGTTTGATGACCAAAGGGTAGCCGGCATTGAGGACCACCATAAGTGGGGTCCAAAGGCCACTGCCTGTGCCACCAAGGCTCTCGAATTCTAAGAGCAAAACCTCGAAGCGCAAGGGGATGCAGTCAACCCTTACCGAACAACCCTAACAGCAGGACTAGGTTAATTTGTCGGGGTGCGAGAGTTGGTCCCTTGTTGTGTAAAATATCGACAAACACACGCATAGTATATATATATATATGTATATATATATATATGTATGTATGTATGCATATATATATATATACATATCTTATATAAAAATCACAGGGTTCGTTGTTCCATGGAGGTGAGATTGGATCAATTATGTAGACTCTACGCTGGGCAAAGAAGATGGTGAAGTCCCCTGGTTGGCCCATCCAGTGCGATCCGGCGATCGGATCATCCCACAAAAAGAATTTAAAGAACACGTCCACCAAACAACAACGTCTGGGAACCAAGGTGTACCCTCTGGTAAACTAACATAGCTATTGAAAATGGCCATTTATAGTGGATTTTCCCATTAAAAATTGTGATTTTCCATAGCTATGTTATATAAATTACCAGAGGGTACGCCATTTTCACATCCCAGGATGTCTTCAAACACGTATCAAAATGATCAAAAAAAAATGGACCAAACAAGGTCAGTGTTTGTAATCCCAAACTTGTGAAAAACGGAACCCCAAGGGGCTTTGAAGGGCTTTGAAGGACTTCAGATTCATCCCCATCTATCCCCATCTAAAGGGGTTTACCGTAATTCGGATCGGTCCCATGGTGGTAAAAAAGTTCGACTTGGATAGGTGAAAATATGTGAAAATAATGCCAATTCATAAGTGGGTGGCCCCTGGTGGCCCACTTGTATGTTGCTTGACTCTGTTGAATCATGATGCAACTCAATATTATATATATATAGGTATGCATTGGCATACTATTGGTAAAATCAATTGATATCTATCCATATCTATCCATATCTCACCTTTGGCATGGTTAAATCCATCCACAGTGCCCCACTGCCCCGCAAACTCAGAAACGGCATGTTCCAACCACTGCCGATGATAGGGCGCCAATACCTCCGCAGGCACCCCTGCCTCGGTGTAGTGCCTGCGTGGAGGGGATGCCTATCCTACCCTGGGATCCTCTTGAAAATACCTTGAGAATTTTCTCCATTCTGAACTAGTACTTTTACATTTTTTTGGATATTCGGAGAGTCTAGAGTCTAGGTAGATAGTCAAGTGTGAGTGATTGTCAATTGACAACATATGTGTCAACATCATGATGCCACTTGTCGATTGTCAATTGATATTGGTGTTGATGATTCTGGATCTGCCAATTGTTTATGCTGCTAGAAAATCTTGATTTTATCATGCTGAATCTATTTTTTTGAGCAATTACTGACCGTTACAGTAATGTTACAGTGGTTACCCTCTGGTAATTTAATGTAGCTATGGAAAATCACAATTTTTGATGGGAAAACTCACTATAAATGGCCATTTTCAATAGCTTTTTGTATGTTTACCAGAGGGTACAGCAATGCCAACAAATACCATGTGCGTATTGGGAGACCAATACAACTGGTAGCTCCAAATGCTTCCCCAGTTCTTGGGAATGTTCATTGGATCCTTTCATTTTGTTTCTGAAGGATCGAAGTCAATACCCTCTGGTCAACAAACAGTTTGCTAGTGAAAATTGCCATAGACATAGTGGATTTACCCAATAAAAATGTATAAAAATGGTGATTTTCCATAGTTATGTTAGTTTACCAGAGGGTACTGAGAATACTGTGAAAACAATCAAGGTAGAAGACACTGGGTCCAACATCAACATCCATAAAATCGCTCGCATGTTTTTAGATTTTTCAGTGCATTAGTGCATGGCTTAACTTAGACATTTACAACGCCCACACCCCAGAAGCAGATGTTTTTTCAGGATTCCATGGTGCCTGATCAAGACCAATCCACTATCACCACCCATCCCATGATTTTCGCAGCATTTTCAGCTCAGTTATCCCCTGAGTTACATCACCTCGCACACATCACCAAGCGCTTCGCGGGGTGCCTATATCTGCAAAGAATCCGGCAGAACTCCTTCTTAGACATTTGAACCTGATAGTGCAGCAGGTTCACGCGAACCATGATGATGTGAGGTAACCAGATATTGTCGAAATTGTCGAAAATGGTCCATCTAATTCGATGATTTACGGAATAGAAAAAAGGTAATTTTTTGCATGGCAAATTGTTTAAATCTGGTAATTTATCCGGAGACTATGTTGTTTTCGTCATGTAAATAAAAACCTCCAGAAATGGATGCCTTTCAACACATGCACCAACAAACGGAAGGATTCGAGCGTTTTCTTCGCCAGAAATTTGGTGGAAAATGATGTTGCTAAGAGGCACCATCCGAAAGAAGATTTCCAATACACTTTGGTAGTCAAACATGGCAATTGAATTTCGGATGGTCCTGGGCTGAAAATCCAATAGCAAACATGGCAATTGAAAATCCCCTACCCATAGGATCCATGTATGGTATATATGCTAACATTGGGGGTATATTGATGGGATCCATGTTACCATATATAGCATACATGGATCCCATGGGCTATAAATAGATCTAGAGTCTATAGCTGAAACAACATGTTCATCAACAGTGGATCTACCAGCATGCCACGTTTGACACGGGAGGGTTGATCAATGGTGAACACTGCTGAGTTATGGACTCCAAGCCCAAGCGGGTTCACCTCAAATACCTGGGATTGTCCATGACATCCAACTCGAATGCTTGCTTTAACCGTATGGATCAAAACCAATAGACGAGATCATAGGATGGTCATTTGCCCGGCAACTATGAATTACCGGTATTAGGAATGTATCTGGGCCTGTGAAGTTGCCAGAGAAATGGCTGCGAAATCTCATGGTTTTCTTAGGAGCCTCCACTACCCTGCACCAGTCACATCCTACAAGGTGAAGCTCCTCGCGATTTCGTTTTATCCACGGGCTTGTGTCATTAGAATCCCATCATATCCTATAATCTATTATATCCCGTTGTTTTCCTGTACAATCCCATTATATCCCAGTATTTTCCTCTATAATCCCATCCATAATCCCTATCTCCATCATTCTCCACTTCGCCATCTCGGCCAAGCAGCTGCCTCGATCTCCCCGGCCACGGGGGAGTCCTCCAGGATCGCAGGCCACTCTGCCGTCCAGTCCAGGTTTCGAACGTCCTGGGCCCTGTCCTGGTTGTCCTGGCTGAACCGATGGCCCGGTGTTCGAAGCCCCTGATTTCGGTAAAACATGGTAAAACATGTTACAAAAGACCGATAGAAAATCGTTGAGAAACATTGAGAAACACTATGTTGGTTCATTATGATTTTGATATATTTTGATGGATTTTGATAGATTTTGATATAGTTTGATATGATATCAGATATCGTATTGTTCTATCTGTTTGGGGGGTCGCAGAAACACTAGGCCTTCGGATCATACCTTGACATCTGGCTGATCATTGGCTTGCTGGGCTCAGTAGAAATGATCCGTGATCATCACAGCTTGGTTGCCGCTTCATCCAATATCAACCCTTCACAGTTTGCTCAGTTCAATCCCTACCTGGTTGGTGGTATACCTACCCCTCTGAAAAATATGAAAGTCAATGGGAAGGATTATCCCTTTAAAAATGTCCGCCGACCCCGGCAGATGCAAGGGGGAGCGCGCCAGGGAAGAAGACAGGAGGAAAAGGTCGCCAGAATTCATTGCAGCAGCAAGAGCAAAAAGCCGCCTACTACTACTACTACTACTACTACCACTCTGTCCTTCACTGCCATGCTGTTTTCCCATCCGTGGACCAGCAGCAGCAGCAGCAGCAAAAGCCTCTGCAGCAGCAGGAGGAAAAGGCAGCCAAAATTCATAGCAGCAGCAAGAGGAAAAAGGAGCCAAAAGCATCATTTTCTATGGGTTTCAGAAGTTACGTTAAGCATTTTCGGTGTGCAATTTTGGGGTTTCTCCGTCCTTCAGAGGCATGGTGTTTCCCTGCCGGGAGGTGATTTTTTCCATGGTGTTTTTCCATCCGGGGACCAGCAGCAGCAGCAGCAAAAGCCTCCGCAGCAGCAGGAGGAAAAGGCAGCCAAAATTCATAGCAGCAGCAAGAGGAAAAAACAGCCAAAATCATCATTTTCTATGGGTTTCAGAAGTTACGTTAGGCATTTTCGGGGTGCAATTTTGGGGCTTCTCCGTCCTTCAGAGGCATGGTGTTTTGCTGCCGGGAGGTGATTTTTTCCATTGTGTTTTTCCATCCGGGGACCAGCAGCAGCGGCACTTTTGCCTCTGCAGCAGCAAGAGGAAAAGGTAGCCAAAATTCATAGCAGCAGCAAGAGGAAAAAGGAGCCAAAAATCATCATTTTCTAATGGGTTTCAGAAGTTACGTTAAGCATTTTCGGGGTGCAATTTTGGGGCTTCTCCGTCCTTCAGAGGCATGGTGTTTAGCTGCCGGGAGGTGATTTTTTCCATGGTGTTTTTCCATCCGGGGGCCAGCAGCAGCAGCAGCAAAAGCCTCTCTGCAGCAGCAGGAGGAAAAGGTAGCCAAAATTCATAGCAGCAGCAAGAGGCAAAAGGAGCCAAAAGCATCATTTTCTATGGGTTTCAGAAGTTACGTTAGGCATTTTCGGGGGGCAGCAGCAGGAGGAAAAGGTAGCCAAAATTCATAGCAGCAGCAAGAGGAAAAAGGAGCCAAAAGCATCATTTTCTATGGGTTTCAGAAGTTTACGTTAGGCATTTTCGGGGTGCAATTTTGGGGCTTCTCCGTCCTTCAGAGGCATGGTGTTTTGCTGCCGGGAGGTGATTTTTTCCATGGTGTTTTTCCATCCGGGGACCAGCAGCAGCAGCAGCAGCAGCAGCAAAAGCCTCTGCAGCAGCAGGAGGAAAAGGTAGCCAAAATTCATAGCAGCAGCAAGAGGAAAAAGGAGCCAAAATCATCATTTTCTATGGGTTTCAGAAGTTACGTTAGGCATTTTCGGGGTGCAATTTTGGGGCTTCTCCGTCCTTCAGAGGCATGGTGTTTTGCTGCCGGGAGGTGATTTTTTCCATGGTGTTTTTCCATCCGGGGGCCAGCAGCAGCAAAAGCCTCTGCAGCAGCAGGAGGAAAAGGTAGCCAAAATTCATAGCAGCAGCAAGAGGCAAAAGGAGCCAAAAGCATCATTTTCTATGGGTTTCAGAAGTTACGTTAGGCATTTTCGGGGTGCAATTTTGGGGGCTTCTCCGTCCTTCAGAGGCATGGTGTTTTGCTGCCGGGAGGTGATTTTTTCCATGGTGTTTTTCCATCTGGGGACTAGCAGCAGCAGCAGCAAAAGCCTCTGCAGCAGCAGGAGGAAAGGGTAGCCAAAATTCAAGAGGAAAAAGCAGCCAAAATCATCATTTTCTATGGGTTTCAGAAGTTACGTTAGGCATTTTCAGGGGGCAGCAGCAGGAGGAAAAGGTAGCCAAAATTCATAGCAGCAGCAAGAGGAAAAAGGAGCCAAAAGCATCATTTTCTATGTGTTTCAGAAGTTACGTTAGGCATTTTCGGGGTGCAATTTTGGGGCTTCTCCGTCCTTCAGAGGCATAGTGTTTTGCTGCCGGGAGGTGATTTTTTCCATGGTGTTTTTCCATCCGGGGACCAGCAGCAGCAGCAGCAAAAGCCTCCGCAGCAGCAGGAGGAAAAGGCAGCCAAAATTCATAGCAGCAGCAAGAGGAAAAAACGGCCAAAATCATCATTTTCTATGGGTTTCAGAAGTTACGTTAGGCATTTTCGGGGTGCAATTTTGGCGCTTCTCTGTCCTTCACTGCTATGGTGTTTTCCCTGCCGGGAAGTGATTTGTTTGAAGTTGGCTTACTGCTAGCAGCCGCAGGCAACAGAATCTGTCGAAAAATTGTGTTTTTGTCTAGGATTTCAGACGACACGTTAGGAAGTTTTTTGGCGTGGTTTTGGAAGTAGCTCGTCCTGCAGAGGCATGGTGTTTCCCTGCCGGGAGGTTATTTTTTCGAAGCTGTTTGACTGCTAGCACCCGCAGGCAACAGAATCTAACGAAAAATGCTGTTTTTGTCTAAGATTTATAAGATTTCAGACGAGATGTTAGGGAGTTTTTCGGCGTGGTTTTGGAATTTGCTCGTCCTTCAGAGGCACGGTGTTTCCCTGCCAGGAGGTGATTTTGTCGAAGCTGTTTTACTGCTAGCAGCCGCAGGCAACAGAATCTGTCGAAAAACGGTGTTTTTCTGGGATTTCAGACGATCCGTTAGGGAGTTTTTTGGCGTGGTTTTGGAACTTGCTCGTCCTTCAGAGGCATGGTGTTTCCCTGCCGGGAAGTTATTTTTTCGAAGCTGTTTTACTGCTAGCAGCCGCAGGCAACAGAATCTGTCGAAAAATGCTGTTTTTCTACGATTTCAGAAGAGACGTTAGGGAGTTTTTTGGCGTGGTTTTGGAACTAGCTCGTCCTTCAGAGGCATGGTGTTTCCCTGGAGGAGGAGCAACAGCAGCAAATACAGGACCCGCAGCAGCAGCAGTTGCAGCAGCAGGGGCTTTTGGCGCGGCAGCAGCAGCAGCAGCCGCAGCAGATGCAGCAGCAGGAGGACTAGCAACAGCCGCAGGCAACAGAATCTGTCGAAAAATATTGTTTTTTCTAGGATTGCAGACGACACGTTAGGGAGCTTTTTGGCGTGGTTTTGGAACTAGCTCTTCCTTCAGAGGCATGGTGTTTCTCTGCCGGGAGGTGATTTGTTTGAAGTTGGCTTACTGCTAGCAGCCGCAGGCAACAGAATCTGTCGAAAAATGCTGTTTGTCTAGGATTTCAGACGAGACGTTATAGGGAGTCTTTTGGCGTGGTTTTGGAACGAGTTCGTCCTTCAGAGGCATGGTGTTTCCCTGCCGGGAGGTTATTTTTTCGAAGCTGTTTTACTGCTAGCAGCCGCAGGCAACAGAATCTGTCGAAAAATGCTGTTTTTCTACGATTTCAGACGAGACGTAGGGAGTTTTTTGGCGTGGTTTTGGAACTAGCTCGTCCTTCAGAGGCATTGTGTTTCCCTGCCGGGAGGTGATTTTTTCGAAGCTGTTTTACTGCTAGCAGCCGCAGGCAACAGAATCTGTCGAAAAATCAACAGAGTCGGAAAACAAACCGAAAATCTGTAACATATTGTAACTGTAACTGAGACTTGGGAAGCCTGTGCTGCTTAACATTTACTATTTATCTAAACTACTCCAAGATCAACAAAACATGATGCTGGCTAGTTGGATCCCTAAAGTAGCTAAAGGCTGGAAACTGTCGACCAATTGTCGGAAAAAACTCAGACCATCATATGATATATGATATAACTGTCATATAACACAACAATTTTGTTTCAAATGTCGGAAATCTGATGGTAAGCCAACATGGACAAAATGACTTGCGGTGCTGTGAAGCCAACTGGTCGCGACGAAGGATCCCATCAACATATACCCATCAACCAACAGGGGTAACTTGGAGCAATGAAGCCAAGCAAGTCAAGTGCCCATTTGGTTCGCTTATTGGTTTGGTTACTTGACCATTCTTCCGGGGTCGGCGGCAGGGGCGGCAGCCCTTAAATTTGAAATTCGGCTCCGCCGGCTCCCCACGAGTGGCTTGCCCTACGAGCGTCCCAGAGCGACTAGAGCTCTAAGGTGAGGCGCGCCCCAAGCCGCCGACCCTCCGACGCCGGGCCCCGAAAAACACCAAAAATCCTTCAGGAGGGTGGGGGAGAGCTTTTTGGCCGGGATCCGGGTCGCTCATAAGCGTCTCCAAGAGCATTCCCCCCCCCCGTTTTGAGGGTACCTAAAATCGGAAAAAAGCGCCGTTTTGACACATTTTTCGGACGATTTTTCGCTTTTCGAAAGTCACAAAATGCTATAAATTACAGCATTTTTGCGTTTTGACGTCTTTTGCGGGAGCAATGAAAAAAAGCAGAAAATGCTGTAAATACCAATACTTTTTAGACCGGAGATGCACAAAACACCGCAAATACCAGTGTTTTTGAAAGCCAAGCAAAAAAACACTGTAAATTACAGCATTTTTGGCAAGTTGATCGCAAAAAATGCTGGTATTTACACTGTTTTTGCAATTTCAAGAAAACGTGGAAGGCACGAAACACTGTAAATAGCGGTGTTTTAGCCACTTTTGGGACGCCGAAACGTTGGTATTTACACGGTTTTTTGCCCGTGACGGCGCCAAACCCCTGTAAATTACAGCATTTTTTGCACTTTTTGAACCGATGTTTTGCCTTGATGAACGCAAAAAAACGCTGGTATTTACGCGTTTCCCAAAAAATCGAAGATCGTGACGTGAACGAAACCCTGTAAATAACAGTGTTTTAGCCACTTTGGGGGACTAAAACTGTGGTATTTACGCGGGTTCTTGCCAGCTGACAGCGCAATATGCTGTAAATTACAGCACTTTGTGCGCTGTTTATGTTCAATTTTTAAACGTGCGATGCTTTCACATGTTCTTTGCATTATTTTGCACTCTTCCACAAGAAACAACGTTGCAGATTGAAACTGGACGACAGCGTGACCCGAAAGAAAGCTGGAGGGAGGAGACGCACAGAAGCTTTTACCATCTTTTACCCACACACACAGGGGCTTTTACACAGAGAAGTCTTTACACAAAGGAGCTTTTTACATACAGAAGGTTTTACACAGAGAAGTCTTTACTCTAAGGGGCTTTTGCAGACAAACGTCTAGGAGCTTTAACTCACAGAAGTTTTTACACGAAGAAGTCTTTACACAGAGGGCTTTTTACACACAGACGCGTTTGCACACAGAAGCTTTTACACAGAGAAGCTTTTACACAGAGGAGCGTTTACACACCAAAGCGTTTACACACCAAAGCGTTTACACACAGCAAGCTTTTACACACGCAGGGGCTTTTACACATTTACACAGAGTAGCTTTTTACACACAGAAGGTTTTACACAGAGAAGTCTTTCCTCTGAGGAGCTTTTTCACACAAACGTCTTGGAGCTTTTACACACAAAAGCTGTTACACAAAGAAGTCTTTACACAGAGAGCTTTAACACACAGACGCGTTTACACACAGAAACTTTTACACAGAGAAGTAGCCTTTACACAGAGAGTTTTTATACACGGAAGCTTTTACACACAGAGAAATCTTTACAAAGACGTGCTTTCACACAGAGAAGCTTTTACACAAAAAAATCTTTACACAAAGTGGTTTTTACACACAGAAACTCTTACACACAAAAGCTTTTACACAGAGAAGTCTTTGCACAGAGGCGCCTTTACACGAAGTAACAAGTTGAAATCGGCAGCAGTTCTTTAGGAAAAACCCTTCGCAGGAGCTTTCGGGAACTCACTTGCTCCCCAAAAAATCGTCTATTCCAACAAATACGTTCCAAAAAACCTAAGGAATATATTTCTGAAGCAAGTCCTCATTCAGTAACTTTCACGCCCACACTGCGATGAAATGGAGGGCCGAGTGGTCCGGCGGAGCCGACGAGGGGCGTCAGCCCAAAAATCACCAGCCAGGTTCATGTTAGATATAGATGAAGCCAATCTTTCACCAGTGCTATGGCCAAGTTTTTCTGGCACTGGTTGTGTCTTGAAATCATCATGTATCATCATCAAGCCAGTATCAACCGACAGGAGCCAACTCATGGCTAAAAAAATATCTGCTTTATACAACAACTTGCTCTTCTGTTGGTTGGTCTATTTTCTCAGCCTCATGCCACTTAGGTCGTTTGCCTGGAATGACGAATAGGATGAGATAGAATGTGTATGGATTTCGCAGCAACAGCGATTGTTACGCATCAAACTTCCCATCCAAAATCTTGATGATAACTAAGATGGTGCAGCCGGAGGGGTCCCGGCTGACACCAACAGGGCTGTGTCTGACAAGGGGTCAGGGGTATAACCTCACAAATCCATCTAACATCATCTAACTATAGTTAGATCTTCAAGGATCTTCCATCAACCCATGGCAAACCTGATATCAACCACCTAAACTGCCATCTTTTGGGCTCCCATATGCTCCCATGGCAAACCCCGATGTCAAGGCACCGTCTTTGGTTCCGGCTTCCGCCGGATCAGCGTGTCCGACAACGAGGCGTGCGCCTCGTGGTCGATGGTCAGGGACCGCGAGTGCGGCGAGTAGTTGGAACCAATGACCTGGGGCGGATGCGGAGGGCTTCTTGGATCCCACGAATCGATGATAAGCATCCAATTAATATCTGTTCCATTTATATGGGCTCCCCTCCATTTTGTATATGTGTATATATATATATACATATATATATATATTATAATATATATATATACATATATAGTATGTATCCACTTGGAGGATCATTCCACTTAGTAAATGGTTAAAATAATGGAAGTGTTACTGGAACATATGGCACCATCAAACACCCCAGGAGGACATGACGAAATGAAGATGCTCTTGCTGATCATCCCACAGGTCCGTCCAAACGTCGGACCTGTTTTGTTTTAGCTGGTGACGTGGTGATGTTCCATTGCCAAAAAAAAACTAAAGATGGGTATAAACCAAAAAAAAAATGGGTTTGTCCGAAACTGGGGTATTTCCTAAATCTGACTAATCATCAGATCAATGGCCATCTCAGGAACCTAAATTGGAGGTACCTACCATATATAAGGCCTATTTTCTAGGCCTATGTAAGGGAATATACCCACAAAAATATGGCCAGAAATATGGTACAGTACCTCCATTTTAGGATACTGAAATTCCCATTGAGATTAGTTTCTACCGTTCCAAGGTTGGGATGATTTGGGATTAGTTTCTGATTGTTTTTTTCCATCAGCGATATGCAGTTCTAAAAACGAACTACACGTCCGCAGCCAGCAGCTTTCCGTCAGCCACTTGGAGAAACAAAATGAAAAGGAGAACATGGAAAGCACTTTTCGGAAACTTTGGGCTGCGGGATAAGCTGCTAACCAGCACCTATTGACCTATTGGGATGCGTATGATTCCGTTAAACTGTTATATGCAATCCAAAAATGTAGGATACACCATGAGTCATGGAGACGTACTAAGCATCATCCAGCATCATCCAGCATCCTCCAGTGAAATGGTCAAATCCCCGTGATTTTAGGGGAAAATTGAGGGGATTCGAATATCATCATAGCCAGTGGAAATAACGGTGAAGTGCTATATTCCCTGAACAGGTGATTGTTCACAACTACCTAGACCCTCCTACCCTTTAAGCTTGTGTTTCGGCCCCATATTTGTTGGTACTTTTACTGCTTTACCATCTTTTGATGGTATTTGGAGAGTCTAGAGTCTAGGTAATCTCAAGTAACCATCCCACCCCTTCTTGTTTCGGGGTGTTATAAAATAGAAAATACAATTCCTACATCTAGAATAGGCCGCTCTTAAAAAAAAGTGACAACCTGCCATTCACCAGGGTCAATGCCAATCCAGGATTCTAGAAGTAAATCACCAATTCTTAATAGGGAAGTCCCGTTCAACTAGCATATTATCATATATTATCATTGTTTTGGTGATAACTCCCCTAATTCATGAATTTATTAAGCCGGGGTTGACATTACAGTAACCCACCTCAATTTAAGAAAATCTAAGACGTATGAGAACTACACATAAACATAGGACCACCATCAAGCCCAGTGTGGGGCGTATGAAAAACCCTTCTCGTTGGCCATCCGAGAAGTTGCAACATATTAACAATCAACCCATGTACCCTCTGGTAAACATACAAGAAACTATGGGAGATCACCACTAAACATGGAGGAGTACCCCCCTATAATTAATAAACCATGGTTTATTAATCCGGGGCTGACATCAATTGTATCACCATTGTATCACCATCCCGTTCACCAAGCATGGGGGTCATGTTTAATTATCCCAGTAGGGGCATACCCAATGTCACAAACCCCAAAATTGGGGATCGTTTATGGCGGACTTGTTTTTTTTACCTCACTACACCCTCATAAAGATCCCATTAAAAAAAAACACGTAAAATCATAGGGTTTACCTTATTAACCCCAAACAAGATCCCATACAAATCATCAATTCCGTTGATCATTCGCGTTATCTCATGAAACCCACAAGAAAAAATCAATAAACATTTGGATCCCATAAATTCCATATAAATTCCCATTCAGCTTCAGCCAGCTCAGCGCCCCAAGTGGCGTTGCTAATGTGGTCCCGGTTGACCGACTCCCTGAAGAGCGCGGCGCGGGTGCGCGAGCAGCGATCCAAGATGGGCGGGAAGAGCCGATCCGAGACCGGCAGCTGACGAGTGAAACGTTTGCCTCGCCGGGACGGCGCTGCCGAAACGCCCGGTGGAGGCAGTGGATGAATTCGTTGGAATGGGGATTTCCATGGGATTCCCCAGGTGAACTCTGCAAAAATATCCAGATCTCGAGCTGAGTTTTGTGACCGTTTTGAGGATAAATTGTGTCCCAAGGCACTGATCGCTTCAGCATCCTCCTGGATGGCAGTTTTTTTCTCCGGACTTTGGCCACTGAGGATCTCACATGAGTGAATCAAGGTGAAATCGCCAAGTTACAAGAGGGTACCCTCTGGTAATGACTAAGATAGCTATTGAAACTGGCCATTGATAGTGGATTTACCCATGAAAAATGGTGGTTTTCCATAGTTATGTGACAGTTTACCAGAGGCTAATTTTTCACAGTTTGCGAACTGGTTGCGATCACAATTTCTGATAGGTAAAGCATCGAGAGTGCCTTTTAAATCATTTTCCATGGCAAACTGGTAGTCATTACCGGAGGGTAAATCGCAGCATCTGACTCTCCACATTGGGATTTGGTGATGGGCCCAAACCGTGTACCTCTGCTGAACATCTGAAAGCATCTGAAAGCCGGTAAATTAATGTTCACCAAGTTCACCCCCCAAATATGGTTAGGTTTTGACCATTCTGAACCACTCATTCACCACATCCCTTTCATCCACAACTCATCACCTCCGATGCCCTGGACCTCGGCATCCTCGGTCCATATCGGTCCTTCAGAGAAGCCAATTTGCGATCCTTGAAACTGCTGGGAAATGACACCTCGCCGTTCACCCTCGCCTCGTGGTTCAGGGGTTTCCTCGGCCGCCACATGGCGCCACATGGCGCCACATGGCGCCACATGGCGCTGGGTCAGGTCAAGGCCATCCAAGTCCCAATCCCAAACATCCTGGGATCATGAACTGCTTGGTGGTTGACCTAGCCCTTCTGAAAAATATGAGTTCGTCCGTTGGGATGATGACATTCCCAACTGAATGGAAAAATAAAAGCCATTTTCCAAACCACCAACCAGTGCACATTCATCATCATGGGACTACTGCTCGCCATAAAGCACAATCCACAACGAAAGTGATCCACCCGGGACGAAGAAAAAACATGTGTCCAGAAAGATGTGGGAAACATATATATGGAAACATGCCAAAACAAAATACTGAAATCATCTGAAATCTCCGAGGCCCCTTTTCTTGGGACATTGACAATCTTCCGGAGTTCAACTATAACATCTCCAAAATCCGGAAAAAAACATGAAAAAACAACATCATATTTACCACAGAGATGTTCGCTCTGGGGTCGCTAGAATGTTCACCAGCTACATGATTCTAAATGATACCATCATATGCCAGTCCTCCAACTAGGACTCTGAAAATCAACCAATCCCAATGTTGGAAAGTGGTGAGAAGTCTGGTTGATTCCGGTTGGTGGCTTCAACCGGAAAACGGACGATTGGGGATCATCATCTGCCAAAATTCTGTCTGTCTTACAGTAACTATATTCAATATTAACTATCACGTGGTTGGGAAACTCCATGAGTAGCTCCTTTTTTTTTTAAATCCGTTTCCCCCTCTTTTTCGGGATATGAAGACCGCTCCCTTTACTGCTCCCTTTACTGACCATCGCCGGGCTGCAGAACTGGCGTGGAAGTGGATTTTTTGAGCTCCTTCGCTTCCTCTGCCTGGGTTTTTGATTGGGTTTTTGCAGGGGCATTGTTCATGGGGCGTTGGGATGGTGGGCGACATGAAGCTAGTAGATTGGGAACTGAACCAGCGAAAGAATCCAAACAAAAAACACGGGGGCACCCTGCTGTCAATTTGTAGTGACCCAAACAAATGAGCCTTGGAAGATATATAATTTGATTGACACGAAAATGGACATTGTTGCATTGTATGTGAATGTTCAAAGGTTGCAAGAAGTATGCATGTACAAATATACTGATGCGTCTGTTCACCCAACTTAGTAAACACTGTGCTTCCCAGTTTTTTGCCACCTCAAATGCAAGTGAACACGTGCATTTTAAAGGTCTCACCCATGTGTGACCCTATTTTGGCCACAACTGTTCCGGGTCGCTTTTTTCGGGGTGACATCCCTAGTCCAGTTCATTGGTCCAGTTGGTTAAGCTTACCAATTGCCCTCTAATAATTACAATGTGAGGCCCCCCAGTGATGTTTGTTGGTTTACAAAAGCCCCAGTAACTATAGTTATAAGTTATAAGTACCATAAACCAGTTCGTGAAATTGGAGTTATGTTCACCAACTTAGCTATCCAACGGCAGCCTCACATTGTATGGCTTTCTGGAAAATCCCCAAAAAATGCCCCCATGGAGTTTGATGATTTGCCCAGCCATTATGAAGAACATTGAAGAACCACCGGCAACCGCTGCAGACAAAGAGACTTTGGACCGAAGCGAGTGCTGACCTGAGATACCAACAGTACAAGGTGAGGCACCAAAACGATAGCGAACAGTTCACTGAACATTTGCTTACCTAAACTGGTTGGTGGTTGAGCCCTACCCCTCTGAAAAATATGAGTTCGTCAGTTGGGATGATGACATTCCCAATATGAATGGAAAGTCATAAAAGCCATGTTCCAAACCACCAACCAGTAAAGTTACCACTGGGGATATAACCATAGTTGCTGGGGTCAACCAACAAATAACATCAAATAACGGTGGCCTCAATGGCCTCAAATAAGCTTGTACAACCGTCATGACGCCGTGTGATGTGCAATTTTTTTTGCATCCTAAATCCTCATGTTTTGCAGTTATACCAAGTTCTGTGCACCAACAGCCAGTTGTTGGGGAAAACCTCATGGCCTGCCATTTGGAGAAAAAAAAACATCGATTGTGTGAAAGAAATCCATGAATTCTCATGTAAAAAAGAACCATGGTCATCTGGTTGGTGGTTGACCTACATGTTGACCTACCCCTCTGAACAATGATGGACTTCGTCAATGGGAAGGATGACATCCCAGCCATATGATGGAAAATAATCCAGCCATGTTTGAAACCACCGTCCCCAGTCATTTACGCCATGACGAAAGAATCCGAGTTAGTTTGAGATAGTTCCATCGTTCACCAAGATCACTACAGTTTTTCACCAACAAAAAAAGTGACGTTGGAGATTTCTGGGGACCGATGTGGATTGTTGACAAAAAATGCTTGGTAAACTGTACTGAAACATGCTGAAACTAGCCTTCACCACAAGGTAGACCCCACCGATATCATTGATCTATATTAATTGGTGATGTTGTTTGACCCTCCAAGGATGTAGGATTCTAGATGTGGAAAAACATCATGGTTTGTTTCATGATTTGTTTCATGAATTTTCATGATAATTACATCGCCTATTCCATGCTATTCCCAAGCATCAATCACCGCCACCATCCAAGGGACTTTGGGGCATCCGCGACCACAGCTCACCGGCCGTGCGGCTAAACATCTGGTGCTCTGCCGTCACCTGGACGGGCGATACCTGAAACTTTCAGGCCATAAAAAGGGTGTTTTTATATTGACTTATATCATATGAATTCATATGAATTATATATTATATATATATAAGTTAGAGGCTGATCTATATCTACATATATCATCATGTATCATATATAGAAAATCTATGCCATATGCCATTTTCAATGGCCATTTTCAAATGGCCAATCACCAGGGCTCCATTGGCTCTGGCTCGGGCCTTGGCTCTGGGCAGCTCAGTGCCAAAAGCCTCGAAGGTCAAGGTCTTTTCCTGAACCTGGCGACCACTGGCGGCCACGGCCACGGCGAAATCCCAGGAAATCCCGAGAGAATGGAGGCTACTGAGGCTATTTCGTGGGAATATCTTTGGGACGAATCCAGGATGATAGCTGGGAAGTTTAGTGAAGTTTATAGCTGGGAATTCACCTATAAATATCTATAAGATTAATCATTAGATTCTCCAGAAAACCATGGAACTGATTACCAGAGGGCATGTCGTCTACACGTGTAATCAGAGGATCCGTATGTTGAGGCCAACATGTAAAAAAACATTTCTGCACATTGGGGGGGTTATTGTTGAAACATCCCTGAAACATATGTGAGTCTGTTCGAAAACCCGCTGGTATTTTCTAACATTGTAACATAGCTATGGAAAATCACAATATTTAATAGGTACCCTCTGGTAAACTGTCACATAACCATGGAAAATCACCATTTTTCATGGGAAAACTCACTATACATGGCCATTTTCAATAGCTTTTTCTATGTTTACCAGGCCGGGTAATCAATTTCACGAAGGCCTGACCAATCTTTCGGATGTGGATCCTGACCAAGGTACAGTTACCCCAATCTACCCTCTGGTTATGACTAACAGAATTAGCCATGGAAAATGGTCCATTTATATTTATAGATGGTTTACCGATTGAAAATGGTGATTTTCCAGTTCGCAAACTGTTAGTCATAACCAGAGAGTAATTCCCGACATTCCAGCGAGGGTTTAGGCTTCGATCCTCATCAAATTGTATCATCCTCCGGGGGATCATCCCACGGATCAGTCGGGGATTCTCCCATAAATGGGTTCCAGGATACCCCAGTGATGTTTAGATCGCCTGGCTGGGATGTTTAGATTAAGCTTAGATTATCACGGTGCATCATAGTCTGCAAGATTAAAAAAAACGATGGCTTATTCACTTATGGCTGTGATCATAATCTATCATAATCTATCAAAATCCATCACTGGTTGGTGGTATACCTACCCCTCTGAAAAGTATGAGTTCGTCAGTTGGGATGATGACATTCCCAATACGAATGGAAAGTCATAATCCAGCCATGTTCCAAACCACCAACCAGATAATGGTGATTAATGGTGATTAATGGTGATTAATGGTGATTAATGGTGATTAATGGTGATTAATGGTGATTAGTGGTGATTAACGGTGATTAATATGATGTAAATTGGGCTAAATGGTTTTTTAATGGTGATAACCAATGGGATATTTTAGTACATAATCTAATCCATCATACCCTCTGGTAAACTAACATAACTATGGAAAATCACCAGTTTTAATGGGAAAATCCACTATAAATTGCCATTTTCAATAGCTATCTTAGTCATTACCAGAGGGTAATCCACACTCATCCCATGACATTCCCCACCAAATGGGTAACGGAACGGCAGGGCCTTGATTTTGCCCACGCCAGGCAGATCCAGCTCCACTTCCGGTGACTCCTGGATGGCCTCGGTAGGCTTTGTAGCCATCCAATTGCTTAGGGATGCCTATATGTCATGCTTCATCCATATATAAATATAATGGATAATATAATCCATTAATATGTTCCATATATCCATGAATATGATCCATTTTTATATATATATATAGATCTGGGTAAATGACAATATTTCGCTAACCTGAATCTTGCGGCCATTTATTTGGGGATGATTTCCCGAAAAAATAAACCATGATGAACCAGGGCTCGGGAGAACGACGGCTTCGGTCATGATGAAATTTACCCAGCAATAATGTAAATCAGTGAATCCTGCCCAAGAAATATCTCAGTTAAGTAGCTGGTTAGGACGATGAAATTACCATTAACAGATTTAAAAGATGAAATTGAACTACGTCACGTAGTGAACCTTGGCCAAGGTTTCTCCCAGATCTGATGAATTTTGATCAAACCTGGTTTCCGATGACGAGATGGACGAGATGGACGTCCGAAACGAGTCGGTCCCCTAGTCAGGGCTATAGGATCTTCATCAGGGCTATACAAATACCATACCCAGAACTTCAACGGACACCAAAACTCACCCAGTCATAACGCCTAGGTTTACCGTAGCCTTTCTGAAGCCGGTCAATCTTGATGAAATTACGACCTTTGAAAATAAACGCGAAAAGTGAGTGAAAGGTCGTGAATACATGGTTCTCAATGTTTTCCATAATTCCTGTAACATGGGTAATTGTAGCCTTTAGTCAAACCTGTCCTTTGTGATAACGCACTCAGTAAACCTATTCTTTGGAAGCGCTGGGATATGTTTCGCACCTTGCATCTAACCCTAAATCCGATGATATCTTAGTCTCAAGGGTCGCATGGATGGGAATTTGCGAATGTTTGCATCATAGTCATAGAGGTTACAACACATAAAAATTACCTCTGCAATGATGAACCCTCCTCCGTTCAGTCTCCAAATATGGATGAGATGGCTAAAGGGCCCCAAAAATCCATGGATTTGACGAAATCATCGGGAATCCCGGGAATCATGTGGTACAACCATCCAACGTATAGATTAGTATAGATGCTAGCATCTAATTGGTAACCAATATTAACCAATTACATCCAGTACTCAGGAACCCATTCATATTGCGGGATATTTCATGAAACGTCATCACCCCACCCACTGCAGACGGAGCGACAGCCCAAAAGTCTTTCACCATTGTCTGCAGCAGCTCCTGAAAACGGTCCAAAAATATGTCAAGTTATTTATGGACATTGAGTGGATGATTTTCTCATGAGTGGATTATTTTCCATATGCATTTTATTTTGGTAACCACTATTTATGAACATAGGATGATTTTCTCCTATGATTTCTCCATTTCAAAATGTTCTTCCGCTGGGTTTGAAAACATATTCCTCAAATCCCATCAACACCAGGGTGGCAGAGAAACCCCACACGTCAACCGAGTCAACCGTCCACGGTTGGTCGGGTTATGTCGGGTTACACCATTTTCATGGACCAAAGATGTCCTTTTTGGACATGTGAAATGTCAAGTATTCCCAAACTCTGTGTAGCTTGTGACAGGTTTTGAGAAAACTCTCTAAACTTCAAAACGTGTCAGACTCGCCGAGAAGGAAATTTCGTCACCCCAAAAAACACAAAATTCAATGCACCAGGAAATGCCCTCTGGTAAACTAACATAACTATGGAAAATCACTATTTTCAATGGGTAAATCCACTATAAATTGCCATTTTCAATAGCTATGTTAATTCACCAGGAAATAGCAAGCTTCCAGCGGGTTATGGCCTAGTGGAGTTTTCAAATGGATGATGGTGGATTTTCCGGCGCTGACATCGGGCCTCTGCGAGTTCCTTATGTACCCCGGCACCGCGAGCAATCTTCTCTACCTTGGAGGACTTCAGCTTGGGATCACCAAAAAATAAAACTTATGAAAAAACCCATGGGATTTTCATGGCCATCTTAGATCAAACATGTGTCCACAGATTGCATACCTTATAGTTCCAAAGATCTCCAAATGCCTATAGGTATCTATAGACATCCGTGCTTTTAGTCATGTGCGTGTGCACACACACACACGCACACATATATAGATAAACCCCTTTGATTGGTTTGATATTATCCTAGTTAAAAACTAACTTATGTTCCACTCTCAAGCCATATGTTTTTTAGTAATTATAGTTGCCGCTAAATCCAAAAAAATCAGGTTCGGTCCTAACATGTCCTGATTTGGGGGGGAACAATACCCTCTGGTAAACTAACATAACTATGGAAAATCACTACGTTCACTAGCTAAATCAATAATTTCTATGGTCATTTTCAATAGCAAACTGTTCAATATCCCATTAAAACATATTTAATTAATCATCATTGATCACCATTAATCAACATCATTAACCAGAATTAACAATGTTAACCAGAGGGTATTCAAATCATAAATAGGTCCCGATTTTAGAAAAAATCCTGCAAATCTGAGGTTAGGTCATTAGTTTTGGGGGAGGAACAGTATTCATTGGATTGGTTTAAGGGAAAAAAATGAACCGGAAACCCTTATAATTATTTGATATATTTGATATATATATATATAATTTGATGAGGAAAAACCCATGGTTTCGGGTTTCGATTTTCCCATATTTTCCCAAGAAAACATCAACCAAACCAGTGAGCTTCCCATTTTCAGTTGCGGATCGCCCAGCCGCCCGCACTTTGGCGATCGGTCCGATGCCGGGACTGGGTCCCTCCCAGCGGTGCTCTGGCGGCAGCAGCTTCTCTAAGACCTGGCGGTTTTTCAGGGACGACGCGGGAGAAATGCCGTGATTTTTTGGGGGGATTTATGGGTGTTTGATGAGGATAATGGGTGATTTATATTGATTTATCATGTTGAACGGATGATTTAACCAACACGAATTCATCAAAATCATCCCACCCCCCTAAGATTAAACCCAAAATGGTCCCAATTATGCGGTAATTTCCTGCTAAACCATGGCTTCGAACTGGGTGATTAGGGGGAAGGATTAGTGTTGAAAAGATAATTTATGGTTGGTTGTATGGGTGAATTATGGGTGATTTATGGCATTTATGCGGATTTATGGGGATGTAATGAGAATAAAATATGGCTTTTACTGGGGGTAAAAACCAACATATGGAGATTCTGATTCTGGATAAATGAGAAGGCTTCCCCAGTCAAGGCCCCAGTGTGACAAGTTTGGCCATCTGGAGATTGTTGCCCCGTTCAGCTGGACTGGTGATATATCTTTTTTGATCCAGATCTATGGCATGCATGACTAACACTGGAGGTGTCTTTCCAAGAAATCAGCTAGACATTCATTCAATGCCAATCTTTATACCTCGCACAAATGCATGTTTAGCTGAATTGATACATATATCCCCGTTAAAGTACTGTCAACCCCGGAAAGCAATACAATGGCTTGTTTCATTGAGTACCCTAAAGTAGAAAACTCTCACTATTTGGGGGTTCGAACCCCCAAATACTTCATAATCTTCATGAACCCAGCCAGCTTTCCGGCCTTGAAGTGCATCTTCCCAGGCCCACCGAAGAACAAGCCCAAGTTGGGCACGTGAACGGTGCGACCTATGTGCACTTGCTGCACCTGACGGGCCGAAGGGTCTGTGTGATTTGGGGATCGCATTTAAAAGGTCGAAAACTAACATCTGGCTGGTGGTTTTATATAACCATCTTGAAAAATATGAGTTTGTCAGTTGGGAGTATTCTTCCCAATATATGGAAAAAAGGTTCCAAACATTTCCAAACCACCAACCAGACATATGTTTGAAACCACCAAATGAAATAAGTCCACCTGACGGTCCTTCAACAAATCCCTTTAACAAAAAAAGTACCTTAAAATGTAAATCTCATTGGATTGGTTTAAGGGGAAATTTACAGGAAACTGCAGAAACCCCCATATTTAATGGTAAAAACTATGCTTTCCTGTAGGTTGTCCCTTAAACCCTAGGTCCCCTTCAACATCACTAGAATTCCCTTCAGTCCATTCAATGACCCCCTTCAGGCGCACCAGGTATCCACAGAGCTCCCGCAAGACAGCGGAAGCACGTTCCTGAAGGGCGTGGATGACCAGCCAGATTGGCAACAAAATCATCGAAATTTTCCATGGGAAGATATGATGGGATATGAATTTTCATGGGATAATATGATAGGATGATAGGATATGAGTTGTCATTGGATGTAGTGGGATAGAATGGGATATCATACGGTGTGATGGAACAAATCCTCCAGTTAATAGATGTTAATAGGTGGTTTATACCATTATTTACCCTCTGGTAAACTAACATTGCTATTGAAAATGGCCATTTATAGTGGATTTACCCATTAAACATGGTGATTTTCCATAGCTATGTTAAATTACCAGAGGGTATAGGCTTTCAACCATCCAAAATTGGTGATGCATTCTTCCATGACCAGACCTGGCGAAACCTGGCAAAAACCCATAGAAAAACTGCGGTAAATTAACCTATGAACCTATGAGCATATGATAGTTTCCATTACATTTAGCCTTTCCACATCCCCATTGGATTGCGTCTATTTAAATCTCTTTATTTACATAATAATATATGTATATATAATTATATAGATAGATTAGATTATAGATTATAGATTATATATCTCTTTATAGTTCAAATCCTCCCACCCTTCATCAGTCGACCATAGTCCACCCAGTTACCATTCCCCATCTCAGTCTATCTCAGTCTCAGACATCCAGGCAGAAACATGATTGGTTTATATACCTGATCTGTGTATCATTTTAGATCCCTATCCAAATGGCCAAAAGACGAAGTTGTGTGAAAAAATGGCTGTTACTATAGACATCTATACCCATGACGGATCCATGGTGCTGGTATATATGTTAACATAAATGGGGTATATTGATGGGATCCATGTCATATATGGCAGCACCATGGATCCGTCATGGGATCAGTCATCAAACATGGCTGGGAAATGCTGGGAACATCCCCGATCAAAAAAAGGCTGTTTTGCCGCCTGTGATTTGCCATCATCGTCCAACGTCGCCATGGCACGCCGGCACGCCGTGGACGACGTTTTGATGGCACCGTTGTGACTGAGCCACGAAACGAAAAAGAGCGGCAGTCGGCGGTGATGGTTGGCAATTGGCGCTTCCCAATAAAATATGACATGTTCAATACATGTTCCCTATGACAAACCTGATATAACCTGATAGTGTCATGGTCCAATCATTTTGGGATCATGGGGGGGTTCCCTTCTTGGGGGAAGTTCATAGGCCGAACTGACTTCTGGGCCCTATGGGGACTGAGCATAGCCATAGTTGACGCGGATTGATGCTATGGCGGAGGGCCTTGATTCCCAACAGAAATAATGGCAGGATAGTAAACATGTTGGAAACGAAAGGCTCAGAATTAACCCATTAGATCCCATTAGCCTCTTTCATCCCTTCTAAATGCAATGAAGGAAAGCAAAATAAGATGATGATATCATGCAGTTCAATGGGGAAAAAACATGTTTAGTTTAATATTGGAATAGATCTAAATCATCTATAAACATATTATAACCTGCCAGATAAATGCGCCATTCTCCGCTATATGACCAGATGGTAAATGGATAGCAACTGGTGGACCTCCCAAGAGCCCATCCGAGCGACCTTACCAAGCACAACGCTGGAGCAATCATGCAGCATGTGGCAAACCCGCCGGCAAATACAAGCAGAAGTCAAGAAAAAAACATCATCAGATGCACGGCTTGTCATTTTTGATAGGGTTGATAATCGGTTGAGACTTTATCGAAATGAGCGTTGACAAGTGGCCTTATCTCATGATATGGGTGACATGCCATCATGGAACGCTATGGCATTGGATGAAACTCTGAAAGAGACCATGGCATCGTTGCAACAACGCCTTGTTCAGGTTTCTCCGACACCAACTACAAAGGGTATAGCTGGTATAGCTGGGTCGAAAATGACCAAATTCCATCAACTTCCCCTCGCTTGTAGCTACCATGTACATCCATGTGGTTATGGATTGGAGCAATGTGTTGTTCTCGGAATCGCCATAAACCACATGCATCCACATGCACTAGGTTTATGACTATCCTGCTCCACAAAAGCGATCCCACTCCAGGCCCCACTCCACGCTCAAACCGTTCAAGCCGTTGTCCCACATGCCGCCCTGCACCTTTTGTTGGAAGAGAACTGCAGGGTGATGTCAAAAACACCTGGTACAGCTTCCGCTGGAAACATGGAGACACCATGTGAGGACTCCAGGCACTCTCGGACTCTAGGCATTCTTCAAGCCAGCAATGATGAGAACATTTAAATTCACGGCAATACAATGCTAATACAATAATGTCAACCCTGGATTAATACCCCCAAACGGCTGTTTAATTGGTGGGGGTACCATTTATGTTTTTTTTTTTTTCCGGGCAGCAAACATGTGGACGTTAACCAATGCAACTTGTGTTGCAACATCTTCTGAAGCATCCACCTGCTGAACCGCCAATGGATTGATGAAAGGGCACATCTACACAAAAAAAAAACATTGCAAAACATTCATAAATCATATCGTGACTATTTGGACAATACCCCTACAATTGATTAACCATGGTTTAAAAAATTATTAATCCGGGGTTTACATTAAATACAATGGGCAAACCATGACTTGGTGATCTTGGCAACGAAACAACCCGGGATCATCAAGACTTCTCCTGGATGGATATTGTTTATGCTGGGGACCTTTGCTCTATGAATTTTATAAGTTGCCCATGAAATGCACTTGGGAAGTTTGGTAGAGGTGTTAAAAGGATTTAAAAGGAAACAAACATATTTTGGTTGTTTCTTTTGAATTTGGGACAACTTTGAGGACCCTGCACTGATTGTTTTTGTTGAACATGTTGAACTTGATTTCTATGTTTTGCTGGTTGCAAATTGAAACATGTTTTACCATGAGGTTGGTTGCACCTGGACGGCTAGCAGGGATACTTGTGAAATATCTTATGCCCCAGAAGCTACGATTGAAATGGATTGAAATGGTGGGTTTCAACTTTTAAAAAAAGCTCAAGGTTTTACAAAAGATATAACTTTTTCAATTATTAATATTGGTCTGATAAGTGGTTCTGTATTATTCAAGCAAGGAGGGAAATATCTATTGCAAGGGTTAAGTAAAGCAATTGGAGACGTGATCCGGAGAGAGGTCTGCAGAGTTGGTTTCGACCAGCAAAACCCGAAACCCGAAACCCGAAACCGACTGTTAAAGTTGGTTTCGAACTGCGAAAACAGAAACCCGAAACCCGAAACCGACTCTGAAGACTTACCTCCCCCAGGCCGATCGAAACCCGAAACCCGAAACCGACTCTAAAGACTTACCTTCCCCAGGACCGATCGAAACCCGAAACCCGAAACCCGAAACCGACTCTGAATACTTAACTTCCCCAGTGCCGATCGAAACCCGAAACCTGAAAGCCGAAACCCGAAACCGACAGCGAAAGTGGGTTTCAATCGACGAAACCCGAAACCCGAAACCCGAAACCGACAGCGAAAGTTGGTTTCAAGCGACGAAACCCGAAACCCGCAACCCGAAACCGACAGCGAAAGTTGGTTTCAATCGACGAAACCCGAAACCCGAAACCCGAAACCCGAAACCCGAAACCAACTCGAATCCGACTTTTGGGTGGCTCTCCGGATCGGAACTCAGCAATTGGGTATACATATCACTGGTGCTGATCATACTGAGACTGAGTGCAATTCTTATGTGGCTTGGAAACCTAGCTCTGTATCACTCAACACTCCTCTTGTCTGCGGAATCTGATCATGTTCAGTCAAGGAAACCTGCCCGAAAGTATTGCGGAAATCTTTCTGGCGAAGTCTGGTGAGAACGTGGGTAATGAACCTAATCGCTCCGCCAAGGTGATATATCTGCCTTATATCGCTGATATAACTATATACAATGATTTTTGCGTCATACCCTCTGGAAAATTAACATAGTTGATTTACCTATGAAAAATGGTGGATCTTTCCATAGTTTTGTGTGACACTTTGCCAGAGGGTAAGTGAAATCATCATTAATCACCATTAATTCTTCGTTATTAACCATCATTAACCACCATTGATCACCATTAATGTAAACGTTTACCAGAGAGTAAACCAGTGAATACACGGAACCAACATCCAAAATCAGATGGTGTTGGGATTTCCAGGGCTTCACCGTCCCAAAAGAAACATCTCGAAACGCAAAAGACACCACTCGGCAACTCCTGTGACGAGCCATGCGGTTGGCTCACATAAAGACGCATACATCATATATATATATATATATCTATCTAACATACATACATACATATATATATTATAGTTGTATAATTCTATATGCATAAATAATAGTATATGTTCTGACATAGCTTCTTCGATTTGCGTAATCCTTAAAGCTGACCAGCTCGAATCCTGCCCAGGTTCGCCTACAGAAGCCTCATCCATGATGATGAGATGCAGGTGGTAGGTGATGGACCCAAACCTGGTTGGGGGGATCCGAAAAGATCCCTTGACCTTAAGACCACCTTAGGACATCGACAAGATTCACCCAAGAAATGATGAAATCGGACCCAGAGAAGCCCTAGTGACCTAGTGGAACGTGGATAATGGCTTTTGGGGTCTGTAGGAGACAAATATGGGGAGCTTATTGCTTGGGATGATATACTCAGATTCGAAGTGTGGCTTCGGGCTTCTGGCTTTTGGTCCTACCCTTTGTACTTAATTTAAAGCAAGCTGATGGACAAAAAATGATCATGAGACATGATCTGGATCTTTGCTGGTTTTTAAAACATCCGACTACGACTATATAAAATATGAGATGCCTATATATAAAATGGAATCGGCGTCTTGCAGGCCAAAACATACCAAGGCTTTACGAAAAAAACCTGCCGGAAGCGACTTGGTTGACATTCCGGGAACAAAATTGCCGCTGTTATTCCGAAATCATGGCAAATAGGTGCCAATAGCCAAGATTCCTTGCCAAAATGAACCAACATATAGCTGGACTTCCGAACTGCCCAAACCCATTCCATCCAACTGTCTATCATGATCTTCCCTATTAAATGAGATTGGTATAATTAAATTTGGTGTGTTAACGCCACCATTTTCAGGTCCACACTCCACACCAAGATTTTTGGCGATACCCCTACTGTATATCCTCCAAAACAATACCGAACAATTCCAGAACATGCCAAAAAAAGTTGGTCTTAGGCCATATCTCTGGGTTTAATATAGATGATCTAGCCTGTTTTCATTTATAAAATCATCACTTTTGGAGTAGCAAGATACAACTAAGCAAGCTGGAGCCAGGTTGCAAATACAACAAGGAGTTCAGGAAATGAAGCAGCATCATGACCTGAGCCGCACAGCGGCCACTAGCGATCCGTGGGATCCTCTAAGCATGCTGTAGGATCCGTGGGTGCCATTTTGAGTCTGCTAAGTATTACTAATTGAGGTGGTACCGTCAATGAATCAGGCTTTGTTAAGGGTGGCATCCTAGAGGAATATCGCTCTATTAGGGGAATTCTGTCTCAGAGTCTTATTAGCCACCAGCATCCAACCGGAATAAAATCATCCATCCAAAAACAACAGCCTCTGGGATCCCCAAGTGAAAGCAACATCAACATATACTGGTTGGTGATTTAATGGTGATTTATACATTGATTAATGGTGATTTAATGATGGTTAATGATGATTTAATGATGGTTAATAATGGCTGGTTGGTGGTTTCAACCTACCCCTCTGAAAAATGATGGAGTGAAAGTCAGTTGGGATGATGACATTCCATTCCCAATATGAATGGAGAAAAAAATCCAGCCATGTTCCAAACCACCAACCAGTATATAATACTACTCCAAGATTTCTTGGGGCAGGTATGTGTTCACGTTTTGGGGGATAGACCATTGTGGACCTTTGATCCTCCGAAATTTTAAAAACCTCCATGTTGATCAGGGATTTTTTCCAGCAATCCAATCCTCCTTTTTGTTGGTGAAATACATTTAAATACATGTTTTCCCTTGTTGTTGATGGTCAAACCCGTCTCTCGCTGTAAAACAAAAAAATGTTTGAAATGATCAGCAATAGGCCATAGGTACAGTCCACTATAGCTATATCTATTTACACTATATATACCGATATACCCTACTATCAAGATAATCAATAAGTAAAGAAGTCTCTGAGCAGCTGCCCATGTAGCCCTTGTTGGAATAGCGGGCTGTGAAAAATGCCTGTCCAAAGCATCCTGTCGTGCCAGAGTGAAAGGCAACTCATAAATCAACTTGATCTGTTCAAGCATACGTGTCCAAAATAGACACGGTGGGTGGTTGAGGAATATCCTCTGCAATTCATCAGACACCCTTTGCCAAAGTGATCCGCGAATTCTCATCAGCAATATCCACTCAAACTCTGCCGGACACAGCTTATAGGCACCCATCGCTACACGCTCGGGGCCAGCTGCGTACCCATTGAAAAAGACAGCATCCTGATTGTACAGACCATCAAGGTCATCATCGTCATCCCAATCAAGGGGTTCAGGATTGTCATCAATGTTCGGCAGATTTGTAGGCAAAGGAAAGCCAAAGCAGGAGATCTTCGCTTGGTCGAGGGAATTGAAAGATCCAACGGATGACAAAAAGTACCTTCCAATATTCGACATCCTCACCAGGCCAGAAAGCTCATTGAGCTCACTCTTCAGCTTGAAATTCGGTGAGATTTCACCGTCGCATCCTTGCACCCTTTTTTTATGTCCGCTGCTGCATTCTGAAACATGTCAGCGGCCAAGTAAGCGCAACTATCAAACAGAGATACCCTCTGGTAATTTAACATAACTATGGAAAATCACAATTTTTCATTGGAAAATTCACTATAAATGGTGATTTTCTATAGTTATGTTAAATTACCAGAGGGTAACCTATGGATAACCTATTGGTTTGCGCTCTTTTGCTTCGGTCAAGGCCTGGATCTACTGTAGTCATCACGGACCAGTTGGATCGCCCAGAAGTTATGGATAGTCACCCGTTTGCATCCCAAGAAATATATCCCAATCATTCTATCCCAATATCATATCTTAAGTATAGAACTAATTATTTCTGGAAAAAAAACACTAGCACTAGCATGTGGTGGGTGCAACTCGATTCGTTGCGATCCTATCTTTCCATTTTTATGAGATATGGATACACCATGATACACCCATGGCTCCCTTAATGGGTTCCACCACCAGGAAAAAAATGGTCCCCCTTCCAGGCCACCAGAAAAAATGCAACCAGGATGCGTTTAAGCCTTGGTGCAACGGGCCATGAGCTTGGCGGCAATCGGAAGGAAGGGTACTCCATTTATTCAAAGAAAACAATGAAAAGATGTGACAAGTTGGGTTTAATGGATTTTAATGGGACATACTAATCTCCCCTGATGTAACATGATGACACCACTTTTGATCATGACATGATATGAAATCGTGTTCTTGGTTTTATTGGTTTACCATGATAGCTGGCTGAGAATTTCTTTTTAGTCACTGTTGGTGGTCAATACGCCCTTCATCAACCTTTCTGGCCTGGAGCATGCGACCCTGGGTGGATGGCATTTTCACCTTCCAATTTTTGATAGGTCAATGAGGCTTTCAAAGGTTTCAAACCATTGCATGCCGGGTTTGTAACAAAACTGTTGAAGAGGTCCATGATCTACTTGTTTCAGATTTTTTCCAGCAATCATGGACTACCAGAGGAGGTGACCATCGGAACATCGTGCGTTCAATCGGACGTCGCCCCCGGAATCGCGGCCCATATCCAAGTCGCCATCACCACGGCCTTGCCCCAAACGTGCGAAGAGTGGGCCCTCTGAACCTGGGGCGAGATCATCACGAGGGAGATTTCAGATGGCGCTACGAATCACTAGCATGCGGTTTAAAATGAGTCATCTAGTGAAGTGATTAATAGGTGATTAATAGTGAATAGTGATTAATAGGGATTGATACAATAATGTCCTTTTGGTAAAAATAAAGGGGCTGGTGACTGGTATACCATCTACTGTATCATCATTTACCTGCTGCTAAAGGAATAAACAAACCCCTCTATTAACCAACCATCCAATGGGAAAAGGACATCTATGATTTAAAATGAGTCATCTAACTTGCATGGCAATAGATTTAGATATAACCCGGAGTTTGGTCAAGGACATTGGTATAGATCATCTGAACTCTTTGCCGATTCTCTCATCGTCTAATATTGTCTAGGCATTTCCATGTACATCCTTTTAGATACAGTTATGATCATTTCTAATGTTAGTAGCTGCAATAGGACCCACCATCCCCCGTAATGGGTGGTGTATATATATATATATAGTATAAACCAACAAAATCTAGCTGGTTTATGACATTGCTCTACTAACATTCTTGTCAATCGCTACAAATGTTGGTAACAAATTCAAACCCAATATATGCAACCCAAAAATAAACTTACCATGTCATGGTCAATTCTTGATAGTTCACAACAAGTATTGATTTTTGGTGTTTTTCTGGTTGTTCCCTTGTTTTTCCATTTGTAGAAAAATGGGGGATGATTTGGATGATTTCTGCATGGGATGATCATGTTGGACCCTCCGGTCAAGCATCGAACTGGGAAATCCCCCTAGAACTGGAGGTTTTTGTTGCTGGGAAAAGCATCGATCTGTAATTATTATCTTTGTTGATGGCTTTAACATGACCAAAACATGTCCAAAACTACTGTGAAACCCCAATGACATATATAATATCTATATATATAATATGATACTATAAATGGACGGATCAGTAGATAACCCATATATCTTCAATATGCAGAGAGTTCAATGAATTCTCTATTATGTTTTTCCTAACATATATAAATATAATGGATAATATAATCCATTAATATGTTCCATATATCCATGAATATTATCCATTTATATATATATATATAGATCTGGGTAAATCATAAGATTTCACTAACCTGAATAGTTCGGCCATTTGGGGATCATTTCCCTCCAATAAACCATGATTCCAGGGCTCGGTCGCAGTGAGGTCGTGATGAAATTTACCCAGATCATTATACAATTCTCAATATAGTCAATTGGGATAATTATTCCCAATATATTATGGAAAGTCATAAATGCCATGTTCCAGACCACCAGCCAGTTATCCATTTATCAAAAAATCTATAAAATAACTCATATTATATAAAATCTATAGTTCGTTCCATTAATATTATCCATTTATAGATGTTTTTCTTCCCCATGGATCTATCCACGACATGTCTATGCCGATGAAAAAATTTCCCAAGGGGCTCTCAACACAGATGGGCTCTAAGGCGACCAAGGCCATCACCTCGGTGGATCATGGAGACTGTATGTGAAACATCTATACCCTCTGGTTATTTAACAGTTCGCCATGGGAAATGGCCCATAGAAATAGATGGTTTACCTGTTAAAAATGGTGATTTTCCATGGCAAACTGTTAAATAACCAGATGGTAAATCTAATAGGTTATATAATATCACCAACCATCAATTTTCTGAGTCTGGGAAGCTCATCATCCATTGATGAACTGAAAAACCATCTATCACCATTTTGTAGGGCTATCCCATGGTATCATCCGAATTTTTCGACCATGTTGGAGAAAAGCACTGGGTGAAAAAATGGAGAAAAGCACTGGGTGAATTGGTACAATGTGAGGCCCCCCAGTGATGTTAATTGGTTAACAAAAGCCCCAGTAACTAGTTCGTTATTTGCGTACCATAAACCATAGTGACATTGGAGTTATAAACCAACTTAGCTATCTTGGGGGCCTCACATGGTATATTATATATGTAAGTAACATATTTTATTATCTATAAACCTATAAATCTAGAATAAAAAGATCTAAACATCTATTTATATTATATATATATTTATACTGATAAGCTTAGATTATATAGTAAATCTAACACTGTGTGCAATAAATCTGATGGATTATGACATGTAAACAAATATAACACATGACATGTATATATCTATACTGGGTAAATCTGCACCAAATGTAAACATTTAACATAAGATATATATATATGGAATATATATAAGTTTAGATCATGTACCATCATGGATTATAAATTATAATGGATGATAATGGGTGAATGATGGGTGAATGATGGGTTTATGATGCGGAAGCTGAAAGTTCAGTGGGTTTCCAAAAATGGGAGATAATGATGACTGGGCATGCCTCCATTTTCAGACACCTCCATATGAGACATACTGTGGATGTTCAGTCCAATCACAGTTTTACAAGTATGAGAGAATTGCGAGATCTTTGGGATATCATTCATAAATAAATAAATATATATATGTACGATGGACCTTTATGTACTATTTGAACGTTTGCATGTCGAAAGGATTTTATTGAAATTATACCTCTTTCTGGAGAATCCCTACTAGTTAATCTATATACCAAAAAGAAAGAAATGGAATTCAAAAAATTCAAAAAATTCAAAAAAAAAATGAATACATATTTTTTTTGAATTTTTTGAATTTTTTGAATTTTTTGAATTCCATTTCTTTCTTTTTGGGACTTTCATTTTTTTTTTGAATTTTTTGAATTTTTTGAATTTTTGAAAATTCAAAAAATTCAAAAAAAAATGAATACATTTTTTTTTGAATTTTTTGAATTCAAAAAATTCAAAAAAAAATGAATACATAATTTTTTTTGAATTTTTTGAATTCAAAAAATTCAAAAAAAAAATGTATTCATTTTTTTTGAATTTTTTGAATTCAAAAAATTCAAAAAATTCAAAAAAAAAATGAAAGTCATGAATTCAAAAAATTCAAAAAAAAAAATGAATACATTTTTTTGATTTTTTGAATTCAAAAATTCATTCAAAAAAATTTGTATTCACTTTTTTTTTTTTTTGAATTTTTTGAATTCAAAAAATTCAAAAAAAAAAAAAGTATCATTTTTTTTTGAATTTTTTGAATTTTTTGAATTCAAAAAATTCAAAAAAAAATTCAACTTTTTTTTTGAATTTTTTGAATTCAAAAAATTCAAAAAAAAAATGAAAGTCCCAAAAAGAAAGAAATGGAATTCAAAAAATTCAAAAAATTCAAAAAAAAATGAATACATAATTTTTTTTGATTTTTTTGAATTCCATTTCTTTCTTTTTGGGACTTTCATTTTTTTTTGAATTTTTTGATTTTTTTGAATTTTTTGAATTTTTTGAATTCAAAAAATTCAAAAAATTCAAAAAAAAGTGAATACATATTTTTTTTGATAGAGAAATAAGGAGACAAGTTGGGAACAGACAAGGAGACAAGTATGGAAACCAATGGGAGGCAAGAAGAATCCTTCGCCATCGAGCAACCACGAAGAGTCACGAAGAGTATCCTGTGCCCAGAAGCACCCAGGAAGAAGAACAGTAACAGGGAGGGACAAAAAGAAATGAAGAGAGGAGACTGCAATTATGGCCCCAAAGCACCTGAAGGTCCTAAAGCCTAGACCACACAGTAAGTAGGAAAAAACTGGCTGAATAAGGACACAGATGGGAACACATGGGAGACAAGGGGAATCTTGGGTCCCAAAAGCGAGAACAACAGGAATGAGGAGAGAAGTGAAGAAAGCGCTGGGAAAGACTACAGGGACAAGGAAGGAAAGAAAGGAAAGAGGAGAAAAACTATCCTCTCCCTCCCAAATGCCGGAGACCTGGAAAGAAGCGCGGTAGTGGAGAGAGAATAAGGAGACAAGTTGGAGACAAGTAGGAAGGTAAGTAGGGTAACATGTGGTAGAGACCGAGGGTAAGGGAATGTGACCTGAACAAAGGAAGAAAAGTTAAGGAGAAACACAAGAGGCCAGGAAATCCATTCTTCTCCAAGCAGCAGCAGCAGCAATGAGGAGGGAATTAAGGATACACGTTGGAGGGAACAAGAAAGGGCAAGTGAGGAACCGGAGAGAATCATGTGTCCAAATAAGCACCTAGAGAGAAGAACAGCAAGAGAGAGAGAGAGAAGTAAGGGCATGAGTTGGAGAGAACAAGGGGGACAAGCACGGAGACAGACAGAGGACTAGGAGCATACTGTGCCCCGGAAGCACCCAGAGA
Organism: Cladocopium goreaui; assembly: GCA_947184155.2. Taxonomy (NCBI): domain Eukaryota; class Dinophyceae; order Suessiales; family Symbiodiniaceae; genus Cladocopium; species Cladocopium goreaui. Next base: position 75,825 of record CAMXCT020006562.1, on the reverse strand, counting down.
GAACAGCCACATATGAGAGTGAAGTAGAGAGACGAGTACGAAAACAGATGGGACTTGAGTCCTGTCCCCAAAGCCACCAGAACGAAGAACACTGAGCAATGGAGAGAGAAGTGAGGAACGGGAGACAAGCAGATTCCTTTGACCGAAAGCACCCAGAGAGAAGAATCGCAATGGAGATAGAGAAGTAAGGAGACAAGTTGGGAACAGACAAGGAGACAAGTATGGAAACAAATGGGAGGCAAGAAGAATCCTTCGCCATCGAGCAACCACGAAGAGTATCCTGTGCCCAGAAGCACCCAGGAAGAAGAACAGTGACAGGGAGGGACAAAAAGAAATGAAGAGGTCCTAAAGCCTAGACAAAACAGCAAGTAGGAAAAAATTGGCTGAAGAAGGACACAGATGGGAACACATGGGAGACAAGGGGAATCTTGGGTCCCAAAAGCGAGAACAACAGGAATGAGGAGAGAAGTGAAGAAAGCGCTGGGAAAGACCACAGGGACAAGGAAGGAAAGAAAGGAAAGAGGAGAAAAACTATCCTCTCCCTCCCAAATGCCGGAGACCTGGAAAGAAGCACGGTAGTGGAGAGAGAATACGGAGACAAGTTGGAGAACACGTAGGAAGGTAAGTAGGGTAACATGTGGTAGAGACCGAGGGTAAGGGAATGTGACCTGAACAAAGGAAGAAAAGTTAAGGAGAAACACAAGAGGCCAGGAAATCCGTTCTTTCCCAAGCAGCAGCAGCAATGAGGAGGGAATTAAGGATACACGTTGGAGGGAACAAGGGAGGACAAGGGAGGACAAGTGAGGAACCAGAGAGAATCATGTGTCCAAATAAGCACCTAGAGAGAAGAACAGCAAGAGAGAGAGAGAGAGAAAGAGAGAGAGAGAAGTAAGGGCACGAGTTGGAGAGAACAAGGGGGACAAGCACGGAGACAGACAGAGGACAAGGAGCATACTGTGCCCCGGAAGCACCCAGAGAGAACAGCCACATGTGAGAGTGAAGTAGAGAGACGAGTACGAAAACAGATGGGACTTGAGTCCTGTCCCCAAAGCCACCAGAACGAAGAACACTGAGCAATGGAGAGAGAAGTGAGGAACGGGAGACAAGGAGATTCCTTTGACCGAAGCACCCAGAGAGAAGAATCGCAATGGAGATAGAGAAGTAAGGAGACAAGTTGGGAACAGACAAGGAGACAAGTATGGAAACAAATGGGAGGCAAGAAGAATCCTTTGCCATCGAGCACCACGAAGAGTATCCTGTGCCCAGAAGCACCCAGGAAGAAGAACAGTAACAGTGAGGGACAAAAAGAAATGAAGAGAGGAGACTGCAAGAAGGCGGTGACGGAAGGGACACGAATGAGGGACTCGGTAATGTTTATGGCCCCCAAAACCACCTGAAGGTCCTAAAGCCTAGACCACACAGCAAGTAGGAAAAAATTGGCTGAATAAGGACACAGATGGGAACACATGGGAGACAAGGGGAATCTTGGGTCCCAAAAGCGAGAACAACAGGAATGAGGAGAGAAGTGAAGAAAGCGCTGGGAAAGACTACAGGGACAAGGAAGGAAAGAAAGGAAAGAGGAGAAAAACTATCCTCTCCCTCCCAAATGCCGGAGACCTGGAAAGAAGCGCGGTAGTGGAGAGAGAATAAGGAGACAAGTTGGAGACAAGTAGGAAGGGAAGTAGGGTAACATGTGGTAGAGACCGAGGGTAAGGGAATGTGACCTGAACAAAGGAAGAAAAGTTAAGGAGAAACACAAGAGGCCAGGAAATCCATTCTTCTCCAAGCAGCAGCAGCAATGAGGAGGGAATTAAGGATACACGTTGGAGGGAACAAGGGAGGACAAGGGAGGACAAGTGAGGAACCAGAGAGAATCATGTGTCCAAATAAGCACCTAGAGAGAAGAACAGCAAGAGAGAGAGAGAGAAAGAGAGAGAGAGAGAGAGAAGTAAGGGCACGAGTTGGAGAGAACAAGGGGGACAAGCACGGAGACAGACAGAGGACAAGGAGCATACTGTGCCCCGGAAGCACCCAGAGAGAACAGCCACATGTGAGAGTGAAGTAGAGAGACGAATACGAAAACAGATGGGACTTGAGTCCTGTCCCCAAAGCCACCAGAACGAAGAACACTGAGCAATGGAGAGAGAAGTGAGGAACGGGAGACAAGGAGATTCCTTTGACCGAAAGCACCCAGAGAGAAGAATCGCAATGGAGATAGAGAAGTAAGGAGACAAGTTGGGAACAGACAAGGAGACAAGTATGGAAACAAATGGGAGGCAAGAAGAATCCTTTGCCATCGAGCACCACGAAGAGTATCCTGTGCCCAGAAGCACCCAGGAAGAAGAACAGTAACAGGGAGGGACAAAAAGAAATGAAGAGGTCCTAAAGCCTAGACAAAACAGCAAGTAGGAAAAAATTGGCTAAATAAGGACACAGATGGGAACACATGGGAGACAAGGGGAATCTTGGGTCCCAAAAGCGAGAACAACAGGAATGAGGAGAGAAGTGAAGAAAGCGCTGGGAAAGACTACAGGGACAAGGAAGGAAAGAAAGGAAAGAGGAGAAAAACTATCCTCTCCGTCCCAAATGCCGGAGACCTGGAAAGAAGCACGGTAGTGGAGAGAGGATAAGGAGACAAGTTGGAGACAAGTAGGAAGGTAAGTAGGGTAACACGTGGTAGAGACTGAGGGTAAGGGAATGTGACCTGAACAAAGGAAAAAAGGCAGGGAGAAACACAAGAGGCCAGGAAATCCATTCTTCCCCCAGCAGCAGCAATGGGGAGGGGATTAAGGATACACGTTGGAGGGAACAAGAAAGGGCAAGTGAGGAACCGGAGAGAATCATGTGTCCAAATAAGCACCTAGAGAGAAGAACAGCAAGAGAGAGAGAGAGAAGTAAGGGCATGAGTTGGAGAGAACAAGGGGGACAAGCACATAGACAGACAGAGGACAAGGAGCATACTATGCCCCGGAAGCACCCAGAGAGAACAGCCACATGTGAGAGTGAAGTAGAGAGACGAGTACGAAAACAGATGGGACTTGAGTCCTGTCCCAAAGCCACCAGAACGAAGAACACTGAGCAATGGAGAGAGAAGTGAGGAACGGGAAACAAGGGGAGATTCCTTTGACCGAAAGCACCCAGAGAGAAGAATCGCAATGGAGATAGAGAAATAAGGAGACAAGTTGGGAACAGACAAGGAGACAAGTATGGAAACAAATGGGATCAGAAAGGAGGACGGTCGCATTATACCAAAAGGTCCCTGCCACATATATATATATATATATATATGTATGTGTGTATTAATTCATTATATTGTTGATATATATATATGTGTGTGTATGTATGCATATATATATAATGACGTATGGTTCTTTCAACGGGAGACATGATGAGTTGAGAGCTCTCCTTCGCACGTGCCCTGGGAATCCCACGTGGAAACTCCTGAGAGTTTCATGGTGTGTGTTGGTAAAGAGTGGAGAAGTCATGGGAAAATCATGCAAGGTGGTGCCCCCCCAGTTAGAACTGGGTTACCCTATTAACTATAGAATACTATATATATATCACCAACAAAAACCACAGTGAAATTGGACACACACATTTCAACCAACTTAGCGATTTAGCTCACTGGGGCACCCCGTGGGGGAATCCAATGGATTTTCCATTGGTGCCACCTGGGGTTCCCTGCTGTGCTGAAGCTAATCAAGGCTGAAACTGCGGGCATCGGCCACTCACTACAGGTTCAACACACAAAAGAAACGCAATTGAAACAGAAAAGATGGATTAATTGCTGGTACTCTTGATTAATAAGTATATTTTTTTTGTTCGTGCGGATTTTATGAACAGAAGTGGGTTTTTCACCGGACTGAAATGGGGAACGTGGCGCAAACATTGCTGGGTTTGATGGACACTGTGTTTTTTATCTCCAGTAATTCATCAAATGTGGCTTCAGGAAAATGCCCGTTTAAAACGGAGCTTTAAATTTTAAAGAATGGGACAATCATCTATTAAAACAAAAATAAAAAATGTCAATGGTGGATTTTCAATTGCCACGTTTGATGACCATTTTGGGTATCTTTGTTGATCGATGGGCTGATCAACGAAGCAAGGGAGACCATCGACCAAAATGATCCGTCCATCTCTATTAAACATATATATATATGCATAGACAAATATATATGTGGGTGTGTATTTATCTAACTGATTATCTATGTTATTTCTCACATATATACATACATATATATATATTATATTGTAAGCCACAGAAAGATAGAAAAAGTGTTTCCAGGATGTTAGTTACGATATGTCGTTTTCCTCTATGATTTCCAGGTGTCCAAAGTATTTTCGCCATCTACGATTTTGGAGCCTTTCAGCAGCATGGAGAGCTGTTTGCTGGTAATCACCTGGGAAACGCTGGGAATTGCTTCTCCAACTTCAGGAAAATCATGTGATATATATATATATATATACATATGTGATTACATATATAGATATGTATATATATATATAGGAAAAAAAAGGAAAACACCTGGAATCCAGCTGCATTGTATTTTTCTTGTCGTTTTTCTCCAGCGCCATGGATCCGTTTGTGCGTCATCAGAGGAGAACAAACATCATCCGATTCTGGGATCTTCTCGATGATCTCAACATGGGATTCTAAGCATGGCATGATCGAAATGATACTTGGCCGAACTTTTCCAGGCTGGCCTTTCAAGGCTGCAACTGGACATTTGATCGATGTTGTTTCAAAAATACCCATGTTATAATGAGTTATATAACCCATAGGATCCATGGTGCTGGTATATATGCTAACATTGGGGGTATATTGATGGTAAATGTCATCATATATAGCATACATGGATCCTATGGGTCATGGTAAATTTTAATAATTCCATATTTGGAATGATTCCCCCAAAAAAGTAATTCACTCACCTGAAACGTTGGCCCATTTTGGGATGATTCCCCTCAAATAAACCATGATTCCAGGGTTCGGTCGCGACGTGAGGTCGTGATGAAATTTACTCAGATCTATATTGAGATTTTAGGAGGGGAGGGAAACGATTTTCATCCTCTGATCCTGATCAGAGATGTGATCTACCCTCTGGTTATGACATTCACAGTTCGACATGGTTTTTCGATGGCCCTAATCGAAATAGATGGTTTACCGAACTTAATAGCATGGTGATTTTCCATGGCTACGTTAAATAACCAGATGGTATATAATTATCATTAATTATCAATGGCCATGTCAGGAACCGATTGATTCGAGGTACCTACCATAGAAAAAAGGCCTATTTCTTAGGCCTATGTAAGGGAACATCCCCATAAAATATGGTCTTATATGGTACAGTACCTCCATTTTAGGATCCTGAAATTCCCATTGAAATTATATCTAATTGACTAGCTGAATATTCGAGATTAGGATAAGGTATCTAATTGAAAATGATGTAGAAATAATCTTATCCTATTCTAGATTAATTGGTACCAGGGCCATCACCCAGCTATAAGCTACTTGGATCATGTCACTAACTCCGGCTTATTTTCCTCCACTTACGAAGTCTCACCCATGTGTCAAAAACCCCAAAAATTAAGACTTCAATATTCAGGGTACGTTCATTCAGTATACCCTACAGATAATCAACCCCGGATCAATGGACCCTGACCATTACCCTCTGGTAAACTAACATAACTATGGAAAATCACCATTTTTAATGGATAAATCAACTATCAATGGCCATGTTCAATAGCTATGTTTTTGTGTACCAGAGGGTAACTGGGTCGTCACAAAAAAATAGTGATGAAATGATAAAACTCTCTTTAAAATATCCCAAACACTTCATAACTGGGGGTTTAGCAAAATCATGGAATAACCTTATCTTATTCTCATATGTCATATTGTTGGTTACATTTCCTTCATTCCATGCATCTTGATCATGGCTCGACTCATCCCAACTCTAGCTGGTTAGACATCCCATAAAAATCCATTCCCTAATCCCTCACTATTCATCCCTATTAACCATTAAATGCTCTTTTGGGACGTATACCGTATAATGTGGGTTAAACAATGCTGTGATCTAGGTAGCTTGCAAACCCAAATCGGTTCCCCGCCACTCGAAGTGCAGGCACAGCAAAAGGTCGGCTACCCTTTTTGGATGGGGCAGCAAGGTCAGGTAGCCATATGGGCGTGGTCCTAGGATTCCCTGCCCTAGGGGGATTTCGGGCCAAAAGGCCATATGGAAAACTATGTTTCATCCATCAACCCAGATTGCATGGCATGCAATTCACACCGGTGAAGATGGAAATAAAAAATGGTTGGCAGCAGCTATGTACAGTCCTAGCGCATTCTGGTGGTTGTTGCCTCACCAGGTGGAGCTTGGTTGCCAGGGTATTGGCCCAAGGTATCCACACAATACGCGCACCAGGTTCGGTGCAGGATAGGACCTTGTGTCCTGTTTCTCAGGCACTGATAGCTCGCATGCCAGGCTCTTCCCTCGGCAGTCAGGTAGATCTGCTGTTGGCACGCCTCCACAATCATCCTGCGTCGGTCATGGTTGGTGTCTCTGATGATCGTGTGCAGGTTGTCGTTGTCATCTTCCAACGACCGGTTCTGCTGGATGTATCGTTCCAGCTCTTCTTCCAACTCCAAGTTCTTGTACTGCAGGTTCTGCAGAGCGTCCATCAGATCTCCTTCTGTCTGCGTGACAGCATCCTTGGTCTCCAGGGCTTTTGCCTCTTTGAGGCTCATCACCTTCCAGAGATACCCAAGAATTGCCACAGCTTGGCGTGGCACCACTGAAAGCCAGCGGCATGTAGAGAAAATCCCTGCCAGCACCAAAATGCCGAAGAGCATCGCCATGATCGTGGTAGTGAGCTCGTTCCCAACGTTGTTGGTGTCCATGGTGTAGGTGGTGTTCATCTCCTGGCCGTAGGTCTCTGCAATCTCGGTGGGCAGCGCATTGGTTGCCATAGAGCAAAACGCTGCAAACATGGTTGCCGTTGTCATCGCCTTTGGCTTTCGAATCGCATACTTCTCTGCTCCCTTCTTTCTTTCTGCTGCTGTTTTCTTCTTGCTGGCCACAAAGTCCTCATCGCTCTTCAGTCGCGTGAGGTGGCTCCTCAGGCGGTCAGCCAGGAGTTGTGCTGCACTGGCCTTTGTAAGACCATCGGAATATTGCAATTCCGAGCTCACCCACATGCTAGAGGCACCGCAACATTGAAGCTTGTCTTGTGTGACCAGAACTTCTATTGCTGTCCTCTTGTCGGTTGAGCTTCCAGCTTGGATCTCCTTTTGCGCCAAGAGGTCGAAGAGGGCCTTGGCGTCCACAATCAGCTTTGGCTGGTTGGGCAGCTGAGCCGTCTTGATGTCATCCAGGGGAAGCCATGGGCTCCAAATCAAACGCCAAAACGTCGTTGCAAAGAGGAGTGCGTCTGATGCCTCACCTGCAGCTTGGCTCTCTGCTGCAAGGGTTGATCTGGAAACTCTGGCTAGCTTCCAGCTCCTCCAGTCGATGACATTGTAGGCTCCCTCACCTCTTGTAGTCACATCGCGGTGGACCATGATGAGGAAGTAGCCTCCTTGGCTTGAGAGATCATCTCTTGATGCAAAGGATGCATCAGAGTAGGCAGCAAAAGTGATATCCTCCTTGGGGCCGATGTGCCTGAACTCCAGTCCAACGTCTGAGTTCTGTTTTGCAAACCTGAGGCATCGGTTTGCTGCATCCAGAGTTGCCGTTGTGGCCTTGGTAACTTGTCCAGCCAGTGTCGACACCATCCATTGTAGGTGTGGACTTGGTTGCACAGCTGGCCATTGAAGTCCACCGATCAGTCCACGTAGGGCTGTCTTCTCTCTGTCAGTCACCTCCTTGTTGGAGCCTTGTCTCTCCTTTGGGTAGGTGATCGGTTTCTGCTTGGTCAGGTATACTTGTTGTGGTGGATCTTCCAATGGTTGTCACCCATCTTGGTGATTTGGGCACCGCAGTACTCCAGCTCGTTCTTGTCATTGGCCGTCACCCATTCCCTGAAGTTGAAGATGCCCTTGAGGTTCTTCAGCAGGATCTCGGTGTGCTCGTCCGCCTCGTCGTAGCAGCCGAAGATGTCGTCCACGTGGATGCCGAAGAGCGCCAGAAGTCGAGGTTGTTGATCTTCTCCTTCAGGTGGTGGATGAACAGGCTTGTCGAAGGCCAAGAAGAGACAAGCATCGAGTGGATGTTGTACTATGGCACCATTGCCCATGTTGAGGATCCTCTCGGTTGCTTCTTCAAACCATGCCCGTGGAGCATCACAAAGTCCATACATGGGTTTCACCAATTTCATCAGCTTGCCATGGCCTGGTGGTAGGCCAAGTAGTTCTTCTCCATCTCTTGGCAATTTCACCCAAATGATCCTCTTGGAATTGGGGTCGAAGTTGCGTCCTTGCAAGAAGGCCGTAGAGATGTCGCTAGTGAAGAGAGTCATTCCCATCATAGTGGCCACACTCATGATGAAGTTCCTGGAGATGCGCGTCAAAGTTGGTGACGCAGTGGAAAGATTCCCAAGGTGAGCGTCTGGATCTCGGAAGCCTTGCACCACAAGTCGTGCTTTTGCCCTTGGGGCTCCATTCTCATGCTTCTTCCAAGTCAGGATGAAGCGGGCTTTGAGAACCCTGTCTGCAGGGGCATTGCCGGCATCGTCAAAGAGCCAGACCTGGTTCTGAAAGAAGCTTTCCAACTCTTTCTTCTTGGCTTCCATGAATGACAGGCGGTCATCCAGGCTCATGTTTCGCTCTGAGAGCGGGGCATTGCTGTTGGGCTTGGCCTCATTGTAGAACATGGTTTCTCTGCCCTCACTCTTCTCCAGGAAGATTCTTCTTGCCTCCTTTCGCCATGAGGGGCAAAGCTTGAATCTCGTGTAGCCAGTCCAGAAGAAGCCAGTGTTGAGCTTCTTGTTCTTGGAGGGTCGAGTCCATTTATCTCGGACCAAGTGTGATCCCATCTTGGTGTAGCGGTCCTTCATGAAGTAGTTCAGGGGCAATGGACAGGTGGTCTCCTCCAACTTGTAGTCGGTGTTGCGGGGCACGTAGTGCACACGCGTCAAGTAGTTGCCTTCAAGCTTCCACTCATCCTTGATGGTATCCATCATGAGCATTCCATTTTCCACAAGCCATCCAGTTGGCAAACCAAGCTCCTTGATGACGTCCACGTCCACGGTGGCGCTAATGTTCTCATCAGAAGACAAGGGCTTTCCAGAGTATGGGGTTGCTCTGGGCTCTTGTGGTCGATCTGGTCCATAGGATGGTGGCTTTGGCTTGAACAGCAGTGTTGTCTGTCTTTCCACTCTCGCACGCTGTTGGGCGAAAGTCTCGCCTTCAGCTGGTGGTTGGTATAGTTCTTGTTGAGCCGCAGGAATCTGGAAGTTGGGGTCGTTCGCCAAGGTAGGGTCTGGTTTCACAGATGGTACCATGGGCTCCTCTGCAGGCTCTGTCTCTTGACTCATTGGGCTTATCGAAGCCGCATGTTGATCTTGTTGGCCTTGTTCAACAGGGAGTGGATCTAGTCCTCGGACGTTTCCTCCATGTGAGGTATCGCCAGGGTTTGTCGTAGAAGGTCCAGCTCCAGGTGGTTCTTGTTCTGCTTCAGAAAGGTGTCCTCCTCCATGATGTCCTTCGTCGTCAGAACGTCGTTCGTCATCAGGAAGAGGTGTCCCAGGGCTGTATCCTCCATCGTTGTCGGAGAGCTGCTCGGTGTTGATGAAGAAAGTCGTTGTCCCTGTCCAGACATAGTGCAACTCCCGATCTGCATGTGGCAGTCGCCACTCATCTCGAATCCTGATGTGTTCAGGGTTCGGGCTTCCACGTCTGATGTCTGTGGCACGCTCGGGCAGAAAGAGGTGCACGGGCACGTCAGCTGTCATCTCCGGCACGTAGAGCTTGCGGCGAGGTGAGTTGTGAATCCTCGTCCATAGTCTGCCATCATCTGAGACTTGCCATCGGTCAGGTGGAAGTTGGTGTCCAGGTAGTTCATGAAGATCTTCATCCATGTCATCAGCCTCCTCGTCGGTGGCGATCTCTTCCCGCTGCCTCTTGTTGCTCTTGTTGAGGTCGATGTAGTGAGTCACTCCGCGATTGCGGATGTTGTTCAGGGCTTGCTTTGCCGTGTCCAAGGGGTCACGTGCCTTCTCTGTCACATCTTGCACTGGAGTTGCAGCCTTGATGTGCTCTGGTGCCGCCCTCAAAAGGACTGTTCCATGGCCAATCCAGTACACGTCTGTGTGCGGTCCATGAGGACCAGGCTCCCTCATGATGACCGTGGCCGGCCCACGCCATTTCAGCTTGGCAGCGCTCCCTGGTGGGGTGTCTCTCCAGTAGTAGCAGAGATCTCCAGGTTGTAGAAGTAGAGGTTGTCCCATGTACTTCCGCAGGAGTGCTCGGCGTAGCCGATGGTCAGTGTCTGCCTCAGACATCGCTTTGCTTGCTTGTTGTTGGAGTCGCAGCTTTTCCATGAACCGCTCAGAGGGGTCCAGGTGTGCAGGATTGCACAGCGATGATTCTTCTGAGAGAAGACCTGGTACATGTGGAGTGTATCCTAGTACCCATTGAATCGGGCTGTAGCCATGGACATTTGGTGTCCTGTTCAACTGGGGCACGATGTAGTTCAGCGCAATGACCAGTGCATCTCGGTCAGCAGCCACTGTCGGGTTAGACTCCAGGAAAAGGCTGATGGCCTTTCGAGTCACTTGGTGCCTCCTTTCAAGGATGGCCAATCTCGTGTGAGATTGCCCTGGGCTGATCACCAATTGGATGCCTTGTTCTGTTGCCCATTCTCGCATGGCATCTGATGACCAGGCTCTGTGTTCGTCGACCTGCAAGGTCTTCATAGGGCCGAAGAAGCCAACCCAAGCCATCTCAAGTTGCTTGATGTACTCCTCCGTGGTCTCAGACTTCAGATGCCTTGCTGCAAGAAGGCGGGTCATCGCATCTGACATCATCAGCACAGGCTGTTTGTTGCGAACACCCGGAACCTTGATCCAAAGGGTGTCAACTTGAACACGTTCGTTGAAGGCCGTGTCCTTTGGCATGCTTGAGACTGGAACACCAGTCGGCCTCTTGTGCAAATCGCACAGACCACATTCATGTTCTTGGGCGGCTTTGAGAAGGGTGTCACTGGCGTTCTTGGACTTCAGAAGTCTGATCAACTCCTTGTTGGAGGGGTGCCCAAGGTTTCTGTGGAGCCGCATGATGGTTCTCTTGGCTGCCTGCTTGTTCTCATCGTCCAGTCGTTGTAGAACTCCTCGACGTCGTTGGATCTCTCGTTGGGGGTCAGGATCTTCTGCCGGAAGTGGAGGATCTGCATCGGAGAAGGCGTCGATGTCCACGTCATTGTGCTCCTCAGTCTCCTCGCCAGCATAGACCTCTGAGTTGATGTAGTGCGCCTTCTCGGAGTCCTTGTTGAAGAAGATGTTCACAATTGACTGGCTCAGGCAGTTACAGAAAACTCCTTGGTACACACCAGATGCTGCCGCTCTGTTTCCAACTCCAGGTGAGCTGCCTTCCAAGGGAAGGTGGTAGTGGTCACCTGGGCAGAGCAGGTTGAGCTCATTTGCCATGCCCTCATCAGTGCATTGTAACCTTGTAGGCTTCTTGATGTACTGATCGTTGCCGTCATTGTCGGCCATCATGACTTCGAACTGGCATTGGTCCAGCAGGCATGGTGTGCCAGGAAGATCTTGGAAGGTGCGGGTCTTCCATGACAAGGCATACCTTGGCTGCTCGATGGCTCCATGACGCCCTTCACGTCGTTGCTTCAAGTAGCTTCGACGCACCATCTTGAGATGCACTTTCTCCTGATAGTCACGTTCATCTTGGAGTGCTCGACGTCGATCCTCCGTCATGTTCAGCTGTTGTAGTGGTGACCATTCAGTGCACTTCGGGCTGTACCAGATGAAGTCAGGGCATACTCGGTCTTGTAGCTCAAGGAATTCACGGCGATGTGCCGCGATGTCAAAGTCCCAGCCAGTGTTGTAGTCAAAGGAGAGCACCTCCCACCCATAGTACTTCATGGTCTCCGAGAGGTTGGCTGATCCACTGTAGACCTCCCAGAAGATGCGCTTTCCTTCTTGGTGAGTGAAGAGGACTCTTTCCAAGGTCTCCTTGCGCTTCTTGTTGAAGCCGTTGAACTCCATGTGCATCGTCTTTATGAGCTTGGAGGTGATCTCACGGCGAACGGCTGTGGGATCTTCCTCATGGATCTCTTCCACGGGGTCGTCGGAGAAGGTCTCGTCCTCGGCCATCTCGTCCTCCAGGAAGGCAGTCTCGGGCGGTGTCCTGTTGGTCATGGAGAGGTACTCGTGGATGGTGATGTAGTTGTCCAGGTCCTCGTAGTTGTTGATGGCATCACAGGTGTCGCTTGTCACGTAGTCGAAGACGATGTTCTTCCCTTCGGGATCTTCTCCAACTCCATGATCCAAGCAAAGAAGGTATTCACCTTTCTCACCCATGGTCGCATCTTTCCATTCACCATCTTTGATGGAAATCTTGTTGCCGTTGTAGTCGATCTTGATGTTAAGGGCTTGCAGGATTGGTCGGCCAATCAGCAGGGGTGTGCTTCCTTCCACAATGAAGGTCTCAATGTAGCCAGCCTTTCCTTCTATGTAGACTGGGAGTCGCACTGACCAGTCTGCTTGGCGGTTTGCACCGCCGCCAAAGCCAAACAGCTTGTTGGTGGAGGCGAAGAGAAATCGCTCCACTGGAACTCCTTTGGCCTTCATGTAGTCGATGATCTTCATAAGAACTTCATGTCCACAGACCACCGATGAGGCTCCTCCATCCTGTATGCCGTATAGGCCAGCGGGTCCAAGAAGTGGAACTCCCTTGTTGTTGTCCTTGGCAAGGTCTCTGACCATCATTGCACTTTCAGTCTTTGCCTTCTTCGTCGGTGATGATGCTGTAGACGGTGCCGGGCTTGATCTCGCTGGAGAGTTGGTGCAGTTTGCAGCCCAATGGCCTGCTTGGCCGCAGCGCAGGCACTTGGTGGCATTTGCTCTGGAGGTAGGGCTCCCACGTTGTGGGGGATGAGATTGTCGGTAAGAAGGTGTGCCCTTGATCTTACCTTTCCCAGGCTTTCCTTTTCCAGCTCCCTTCCTCATTGGTGCCCTTGGGGCCTGTGAAGAAGCTGGCATTGACTGAGCTCCTCCATCTGTCAGCGCCACAACAGGGTAGTACCCTCTCGCCGCCTTCAGCTGTGAGAAGTGGCGTCGGGCGTCAAGATATGACGCATATGCCTCCTCCAATGAGGCTTCTTCTCCATAGATCTCGTCAGGGAACTCGGTGTCGTCATAGTCCTGGGTGTTGAAGGCGTCCTCGTCATAGGGCTCCTCATACTCATCAGGCCATTCTTCATCACATTCTGCTTCATCCCATTGGCCGTAGGCGTAGTCCTCCATGTAGGGCTCGTCCACCTCGAGGATCTCCTCAGCGTTGTAGCCATAGCCGCGGTTGCTCCAGCGTCCATAGGTCTTGCCCTTCCATCTTGAGGTCGTGTCGACAGGCTTTCCTTTGTAGTCTTGTCCAAGTAGGAAGTACATGGCTTCCACCACTTTGGCATAGGTCAGCTTGGGGTTCTGGCTCAGGATCAGCTGCTTCTGCTCGTGGGACAAACCTGAACGTCGCAGCAGAATCCAGCCACTGACCTTGTCGGAGATCTGAACTCCATGCTTCTCGACCTCGCCCAAGGCTTCTCTGTGGTCAGCCACGTAGGAGAGCAGCGTCTGGTCTGGCTTCCTCGAAGTCCCATAGAAGAACTTCTCGAATGCCCTTGGCATCTCCACATCCTCATTGTATCTGAACGTTGCGTCCAGCTCGGCCAGGATGAGGTCGAAGGCACCCTCGTCCTTGGCAAGGATGGTATCCACCTTGGCCTCCAGTTGTCGCCAGGCCACACCATGCAGGCTGGTGGGCACGTTCAGCACTGCTTCCTTGCCCTTGTTCTGCAGCTCCAGCTTCCTCCTATAGAGGTTTATCCTCTGTCTCCACTCGCGGTAGTCCGTCGGCTTGTTGCTGAAGACTGGGATGTACGTGTCCTTCATGAGCTCCATCCCTGTGGTAGAGGACGTTGTAGTTCCACCAGCAGCCGCAGAAGACATAGTTCAGGGTCAGGTCGTAGACGATGTCGATCAGGTCGAAGGCGAAGTCGGCGTCGCTGTCCAGGCTGTAGATGATGAACAGGTTGTAGGTGAAGATGTAGTAGAGCAGGTTGGTGAGGTAGTTGTGCAGTGGTTATGGGCGTAGATGAGGTTGTAGATGTGGTAGTACAGGTTGTAGTTGGTGCCAAAGAGCTCTGGAGCCGCAGCTCCGCTACCAATGTGATCTAGGTAGCTTGCAAACCCAAATCGGTTCCCCGCCACTCGAAGTGCAGGCACAGCAAAAGGTCGGCTACCCTTTTTGGATGGGGCAGCAAGGTCAGGTAGCCATATGGGCGTGGTCCTAGGATTCCCTGCCCTAGGGGGATTTCGGGCCAAAAGGCCATATGGAAAACTATGTTTCATCCATCAACCCAGATTGCATGGCATGCAATTCACAAATGCCATAAACCATCCCCAAAATCACCAAAAATGGGTGATATAAACCATTCCCAGTCATGGGTGGTAAACATGGCATTGTTTTGACCACATTACCTTATCCTCAGACCAAGCCATAGAAAATCACCCAGCCTTTCCGTCTGGGTAAATTATAATATTTCACTAACCTGAACTGAATCTTGCGGCCATTTGGGGATCATTTCCCTCAAATAAACCATGATTCCAGGGTTCGGGAGAACAGTGAGGTCGTGACGAAATTTACCCAGCAATAATGTCCTTTTGGTAAAAATAGAGGGGCCGGTTTGGTATACCATCTATCATTTACCTGTTAAAGGGGTAAACCTTCAAACCCCTCTATTTTCATCAACCAACCAATGGGAATTTGGGACATCTATGTTACCCAGATCCGTGGAATCCCTGTGGCCAAGCCACATGCCAGGTGGTATTCTGCGGCGACTCCGCTGAGAGCTTCCCAAAGAGCCACCGCAGCCACAGCAGTAGGTGCGATTCCCGGCCCTCGAATGGAAGCCGACCATGGTGAAGCGAAAGCCAAAGCGGGAGAACTGAATGGAACTTCAACAGAAACCAAAACAACCATGGAAAAAAAAACATAATGTAGTTGATAGTTATATCGTTATATATATATACATATGTGTGTGTGTCTAGTTGGATGTAGGGACAATATCTACTTGAAAAATAATGGGTATGATGTAGCAAAAAGGGGAAGACGACCCAAGAAAAGATCCTGTCAACTCCAACTCCTTAAATAACGTTGATTCTTAGCTGATTATGGGTCATTTTCTTGCCAAAATGGCGCACAGAAATTGAGACGTTAACCTTCCATTAAAGAAGGCTTGACCTTCTTTATAAAAAAAGATGCAATAAATTGAGTACTAAAATTACTTACCAAAAATTATTTCGCTCCTTGTTTGTTTGGGGGCTAAGGCCAGTTGTTTTCGCGCCTAGACATGTGGCACATGTCTAGTCGCCTGGGGCAGCTGTTGGGATGATGTCATGACGCTGACACTTAGAGAGCGTCGTGACTGCTACTGGTAGAAACATCCCTTGTTGCATTGGATGAGAAAAAGTAGTGAATGGCTAGGGAATTACCCTCTGGTAAACGTTTATAGCTATGGATCCACCATTTTTTATAGGTAAATCAACTATAAATGGTCATTTCTAATAGCTATGATGCTAAATTGGCAGACGGTAGCATTCGCTAAAAATCTGGGAAAATCTGGGCGTGATCTGATCAATTCCCTTCCCCGGTGCCCCCTCCTCCACTGTTTGCAGTTCAACCCCCCCAATGTAGCCAGCAAAATCATATGTATCTTTATCCCCAGCCCGATCCCATGCTCAGCAATATTTCAGCAATACTCTCTCTCTATATATATATATTACAGCAAATCATAAACCCATATAAATTCCCACCTTCAACAAATCCATCCACAAACTGCCAAAAGAAAATCTGCAAAAAAAAAACACATCCCATCACCCTTCTTTCAACCCACATCCACCACCTTCTTCCGCTTCATCTTTGCACGAGTGCAGAAGGCTATGCCAAGCTCTTCCTCCTCTACCATGGTGAAGCCTTTCTCGAACCTCAAAACCAGCGAAATTAATCATGGAGCAGATATGATGACCTATAGTGAGACATAGATATCTAAGTCTATTTGATGGTGATCCATAGAGTGATTTGTCTTTATAGCATCAGTTGTTTGAAGATTTGAGAAAGCCTCAATAATCCCAAACATCTACAATTTTGAAATACCCCCAGTTGTTGAAACCAATTTTTATGGATCCAAGACCCTCAACCAGGATTTTGGGGACTCATTTCGAGCAGCAGTTCCTGGATAGTTAGCTGGTTGTGGATTTGTATCTACTTTTTGTGGGCCCCCTGACAGCCTGAGATAGCTAAGTTGCTTTGTAATTAGGTTACCTGTGCTGGCACACATATCTATAGTGAATGGGTAATTTAAGAAAACCAACCTAAGACTTAAAACCTCGGCGGGCCCATCTTGTCCTACTGCAAGAGATTAAAGTATGAAAGCATCTATGGCTTTTGAACAGCTGCAATATACCAGAAAAAAAACGGAATTAGTCGATGAATTAAGCAAGAAAGAGGTGCGTGTGAGGACGGTGAGCCAGCTGCCACCTGTTTTTCATTCAAGTCATTTCTTGATCTCATTTTTCGCAAGTGTATCCGTGTATCCGAATACAACATTCCTAACCTATTCAAAAAGAATAGCCAAGAATCTTACAACACATAACGCCGACATAAGCCCATGAATCTTACAATGTGAGGCCCCCGTTCGATAGCTAAGTTGGCGAACATAACTCCAATGTCACTATGGTTTATGGTACGCAAATAACGAACTAGTTACTGGATGTTACTGGGGCTTTTGTTAACCAACGTTCACATCACGTTTGGGGGCCTCACATTGTACCAATTCACCCAGGTTTCAGCGCTGCCGGGCCGCCGATTCCGATATTCAGCGGATTTCGCGGACTGACCTGGGACGACCATCTGGGACCGGCGACGGTCCAAGCCGAGGCGAAAAGGCACGGTGCCATGGTGCCATGGTGCCATGTTGTCCGTGCCAAACATGGAGAATTCATGGATAGATACGAAATTTGAGATATTTCATGATATTTCTGAATGTGTTTCGTCAATGTTGTTTGAGTTGTTTTTTTTCGCAAAACCGACTCAAAGAATATAAAGAACACACGATTGATCCTCTTTTACTGATTGATCCTGGCTTAACACAACCGAGCAGCAAACGGATTGGCCCAAGTGGATCCATAATAATGTTTTGGCGATCTTGTTGGCCCAAACATCACAAGCCGGTTTTGGTGTACCACACTTCCCAAATGGTTGGCGTCTAAACCACGACCGAAAAAAAAAACACACACACACACAGATTCAACCTGGTGCTGAACAACCAAGCTGGATCGATGCGAAGTTTTGTGCCACCAAAATTAGGGGATTTGTTGTATCAAACTTGGAAAGCTCAGTGATGGTTATAATGTGTCAAAACATGTCAAAACTACAGGGCTTTGCGTTTCGCACTGAAACTGAGCTTGTCTGAAAATAAGATAACCTCAAATCTTAAATCCACTGATTATTCGTAATCATCCTCATTACACAAATGGTTCTAAATTGTGGATATAATTACATGCACATAGCCTATCGCAACGAAAGCTGGAACAGTTGGAATTCTGGCAAACATGGAAAAAACATGTTTTCTATACGATCCTGGAAGCACTTTTCCATCTTTTTGGTGGTTGCTATCTCTTTGAACCGGCGACGCTCATCATCTCCTTCATCGGCGCTCCCCAAGCTCCACCGTCGACCTTGGGTGAAATGGCTTCCAAAATTCTGGGTGCCCCATCCGCAGGGTTAAACATGATCAACAACCCCAAAATATGGCCATGTTTGGGAGTTGTTTTACCAACATTTACCCTTAGAATCATGCAGTTGGTAAATATTGCATATTACATACATGGAGCACATGCGATCATTCTCGTGATAAGAGATTTTGTTTGCCATTAATGATGGGAATAATCAAGAATATAAGATTTCTTTTAACTATTGAGTATTGAATGGCATGTTGTACACCTTTTACAGGTTCCAACGAGTTTTTCTCGTAAAAAGAGTCTCTGCTTTTAAATAATGGAACCATATGGCACCGTTAATTACTCCAGTCCTCACAAGGGGGTAACACTTTTTAAGGCACTTTTTCAACCAGTGAACTGTTGAAAACATGGACTATCCCCACGGAGACTATATTACTGAGGCATTAACAAGATGTAGATCAGGGGGTGAAGCAAAAATGCGGTGTTTTGGTCATCTTTGTTGCTCGTGGGTGTTGATTTTTTTTCAAGTATCTGATTATATCTGATATATTTGATATATCTGATATATCATATTATTATTCCGGTCTAGTATGGTATATGCTATGGCGTCATATTGTGCTACCCTCCTATTTCCATGAACCCTTCAACCCTGCCATCAGTTGGGGTTGGAGAATTTTCCAAGCCTATCCTGGTACCATTTTCTGCCCACAAAAACCGTTTGGCCGTTATTGTTGGTGTGGAAAAACGTGCGGCAGCTAACTATGCTGATTGAGATTTCCCTCTGGCAATTTATATAACAGTTTGCTGTTGAAAATTGCCATTTAGTTCGTTGATTTACCCATAAAAAAACAGATTTCCCATAGCAAACTGTTAGTTTACCAGAGGGTAAGTTGAATATCAAATGAACCCCATGTTTTTCCATATAGAATATCTACCAACATTCCCAACAGAATCACCCAGTTTTGTTGGTTTTTATATACCACCATGGAGCCTCCATGGGAATATCAAATGAAGATCGAAATCCTTGGCCCGGCCTAGATATACCCTCTGGTAAACTAACATAACTATGGAAAATCACCATTTTTAATGAGTGAATCAACTATAAATGACAATTTTCAATAGCTATGTTTGTGTACCAGAGGGTATCTCACCTTTTCGGTATCCCACAATCACCCCTTCCGCTTGAAAAACCATGGCCATGCTTGGCCGGTGACTAAAGACGCTTCCCCGGCCAGGGATTTCCTTGGACACCTCCATGGCAGATCATTGCAGCTGAGAAAGTGGGTTTATATTAGTTTATATCAAAAAATATAAAAAAAAATGCTCCATGTATGGTATACTCACCAACATTTGGGTCATTTTGACGGTAAATGTTGGTAAATAGTCTATACATGAAGCATATGGGAAAAACGGTATAGTTCATCCAAACATTTAATCGAAAAAAAAAAAGTGATCAGCCGACTTCGGAGAAATTCCCTTCTCGGCCTTTTTCCCAAAGCGTTCTTGGAATGATTTTCTATGGGCAGCCTTTTCCCACAGAAATTGGGCAGGAAAACACATATCGAGTGTGGATAGGGCACCAGGGTTGTCACTCACACCAGTTAATGGTTTTGAGTCACTAGAAAAATGATTTGGATGTAAACATGATGAAATACCCGGAGTAATAATCTAGCACTGCTATGCAAAATCACCATTGTCAATAGGTAAATATATGTAAACCATGCATAAATGGACCATTTCCCATAGCCGATTCAATTGCAGGAATCTGCCAAATGGTTTTCATTTGCGTTCCGCATGGATCACAAGAGAATAGCTCGCAACGTCACGTATGCTGGAAGGCAAACAGGATGGCAAACCAATATAAACCAACTGACATAAATAGGAACATTTGATGATATTACAAGTTATTTCATTCGCGTATAGTTATCAGCAAACAATAATCAATGGGGAATGTCCAACAATTGTAACAGCACTGTACACGTGTATAATATATATTTTATATAATATCATTTAACACATCTATATATAATATAGTATATTTATGCATGCCTATCCTTACGGCAAGATCCCGAGGTTTGGGCGGACTCTCAATGAGCGTCTGGACGATGCTGATGATGATGTTCTTCATCTTCATCATCATCATCATCAAGCCTTAAACCCTAAACCTGACGGAACTCCTTATAGCGTTGCTTTATTGTTCCACGTCTAGAACATGTCTGATAATGTAGTGTGCAAATAGTGCAACTGGATGTAACTGCTATTTGGGACTTGGGCAAACCTCGGGGTCAGCGTGTAACCTTATATAAATGTACGCAAAAAGAGTCAATCTTGAGCAGAAATTCATATGTACGCAAACAAAAGTCTATATGAATACAAATATTTGATGATATATGTATACATATACCTTATTCCAATACATCCAGTTGCATTCTATCACTTGCTCGGCCAAACCAAGATTTATTCAAATTGCTGGCAATTTAGTGGCCCCATCTGTTGATAGGCTTGATCTCTTGGTTCTAAAAAACACCTCCACCATTCTCCAGCTGTCTGCGCCCGGCCTTCGGCTTAAAGAGACCAAAGATTGAACCTATCAGCCGTTTGTCAGCGCCATACCGCCTTCTAGCCCTGTAAGTCGCTAGGGAATCTGGTGGAAAACAACGATTCATGGTGAGCTCATTGTGGCGTGAGAATTACACCGGCTTATTGAAGACAATGAGGGGAATTGAACACCCCCGTATATATATATACCATCTGGTAATGGAGGTATTAATGGGAAAATCATCTATAAATGGGCCATTTTCCATGGCTATGTTAAATGACCAGAGGGTATATACTAATATACATATAATCATATAGATAAACAAAATAGGTGAAAACACAAACTAGTTTACATGTTTCTTTGGATAATGTATCCATTTACGCAAACGCAAGGTCCAAGTCCATACCTTGAACGGTAGGTTTAACCGTCCGTATCACCATGAATCCCAGCCTGCCCCAAGCCGGCTTGGGGGTATGGGATATGGGGCAGGAATTGGTGTGATACTTCAATGTATCAAGTTCAAATTCTACCAAAAATATGATAACATATCCCTGTTTTAGTAATCGATATTCTTATGCGGTAGAAAATATTTTATCATTACCAGTAGTACCGCACAAGGCGGTGGCGGAAGTTTCAAAAATAGGAAACCTATAGGAGACGTTGGTTGTTGTGAATCAGGGATGGCAGAGCGAAGCCACTGATTGACCGAAAGGTGGTTGGAGTTGTGTTTGCTGGAGTGGTTGCAATGGTTGCAGTGGTCACCTCACCCACAACTGCTGGATGTAGTGTGATGTACTGCAACTGTAGTTGTAGTTGTAGCGTAGTGGCGTTGTAGTTGTGGTGTAATGTAATTAGTGTAGTGTAGTTGCAGTCATATAGTTGTAGCTGTAGTTGTTTTGTAGTTGTAGTTGTAGTTGTAGTTGTTGTAGTTGTTGTTGTTGTTGTTGTAGCTGTAGTTGTTGTGTGGTTGTAGTTGTTGTGTAGTGTAGTTGTAGTAGTTGTTGTTGTTGTAGTGTAGTGTAGTTGTAGTGTAGTTGTAGTTGTAGTTGTAGTTGTAGTTGTTGTTGTTGTTGTTGTTGTTGCTCTTGTTGTTGTTGTTGCTGTTGTTGTTGTTGTAGCTGTTGTAGTTGTAGTTCTAGTTGTAGTTGTAGTTGTTGTGTAGTTGTTGTAGTTGTAGTTGTTGTAGTTGTAGTTGTTGTGGTTGTTGTTGTTGTTGTTGTTGCTGTTGCTGTTGCTGTTGCTGTTGCTGTTGCTGTTGTCGTCGAAGTTAGGGTAGTTAAGTTAGTGAAGTTAGTTAAGTTAGTCAAGTTAGTTAAGTTAATCAATGTCTACTTTTTCGACATCTTCACGTCAAAAAGGCTCAAAACCCTCAGTTTTTTACACTTTTGACTTCGAAATGTGCTTCGCGCCACAACGGCGTGCACTTTTTCGACACTTTTTCGACATCTGAACCTCCAAAAGTGGCGCGAACATGTAGTGTTTTGTACATTTTGACTTCGAAATGTGCTTCGCGCCACAACGGCGTGCACTTTTTCGACATCGGAACTTCCAAAAGTGGTCCGACCATGGTGTGTTTTGCACATTTTGACTTCAAAATGTGCTTCGCGCCACAACGGCGTGCACTTTTTCGCCATCTCAACTTCCAAAAGTGGTCCGCTCCTCTAGTGTTTTGTCCATTTTGACTTGGAAATGTGCTTCGCGCCACAACGGCGTGAATTTTTTCATGTCTCATCTGGCCAGCTGGCTCCGCAAGCCTACTTTTCGACCCTCCGGAGCCACAAATCATTGGAAAAACACAGTGAATCGCGACTTTCCTATCTTTTCGCGCATCTGCATCTTCTTTCTTCTGATCTTGTCTCTTCTGACTCGTCTCACCTCTGCTTTTCAACTGTCCATATTGTCGGAAGTTTCACTTCTAAACTTCCTTCGATTGTATTATTTTTATTATATATATAATTATATATATCTTGTCATATCTTGTCCATTCGGCACTTTGCCCACTAAATTCACACCTTTCTTTCCACTACCTCAGCATGACCTGCATCTCCACAATCGCAAAGAACAAGAACAGGATTTGCCAACAAGTTCTCATCATATCATCTCATATCAAATCATATCATATCGTCACACATGTTCATTGGATTGGTGTTCACAATTGTGTACACTTGTAATTCCAAGGGGCTCCTGCCAAAAAGAAAAACACCTCACAAAAAAAACCCAGACTCGCCTGCCAGCTTCCTTCTGAAACTCGGAAGTGGGCTAGTCAGACCATCCTTCGCGATCCAAAAACCCAGGAGTTTTTTGAGGTTCCATCAATGACGGTTCCCAGCTTCAATGGCCATGACTCAGGAACCGATTGATTGGAGGTACCTACCATATATAAGGCCTGTTTCTTAGGCATATGTAACGGAATATCACAACAAAATATAGCCTGAAAAATGGTACAGTTCCTTCATTTTAGGATCCTGGAATTCCCATTGACAGCTGGACGGTTTCGTATGAAACATCCTAACCAAAGGATGGATGATTTGGGGCCCATGACTTCCGAAAGCTCCAAAGTTGCCCCGGTGGGATCGGGGCTCAGGGGCTCAAGGTTCAAGCCCCATTGTGTGTTTACCCACTGGGGGAACTATCCAGCTATACCAGCTATAACCGTTTGGGTACCGTTTGGATACCATGGGTTTGACCCACAATTTGAGCCATGGTCAAGTTACATCAGCTACATCAGTTACATCACTTTGAACAGGGATTACTTTCGAGATCTAGTACCGGGTTCTTCAAAACAAGATGCAGCCCACGAACCCGAATGCTCACAAGTATGTCAATGGCACAGATGTCGAAACACATGGATATGGAGTCACGCAGAACACTTTCCTGCAATAGTTTATTTGAACAGTCTTGTACATATTTCCCTTGTTACCAGTCTGCAGTGTGGAGTGCAAAGTGTAGAGTGTGGAGTGTGGAGTGGAAAGTGTAGAGTGTGGAGTGTAAAGTGTGGAGTGAGGAGTGTAAAGTGTTAAGTGTGGAGTGTAGAGTGTAGAGTGTAAAGTGTGGAGTGTAAAGTGTAGAGTGTAAAGTGTAGAGTGTAAAGTGGAAAGTGTGGAGTGCAGAGTGCAAAGTGTGGAGTGAGGAGTGAGGAGTGTAAAATGCAAAGTATGGAGTGAGGAGTGAAACATTTAAAGTGTAGAGTGTGGAGTGTAAAGTGTAGAGTGTGGAGTGTGGAGTGGAAAGTGTAGAGTGTGGAGTGTGGAGTGTAAAGTAAGGAGTGTGGAGTGTAAAGTGTGGAGTGGGGAGTGTAGAGTGTGTAAAGTGTAGAGTGGAGTGTAGAGTGTAGACTGTAAAGTGTAGAGAGTGTGGAGTGTGGAGTTTAGAGTGTGTAAAGTGTAGAATGTGTAGAGTGTGGAGTGTAGAGTGTGAAGTGTAGAGTGTAGAGTGTAAAGTGTACTGTAGAGTGTGGAGTGTGGAGTGTAAAGTGTGGAGTGTAAAGTGTGGAGTGTGGAGTGAGGAGTGTGGTGTGTGTAGCGTGTAGAGTGTAGAGTGTAGAGGAGTGAGGGATGTAAAGTGTAAAGTGTGGAGTGTAAAGTGTGGAGTGTGGAGTGTAAAGTGTAGAGTGCGGAGTGTGGAGTGTAGAGTGTGGAGTGTGGAGTGTAAAGTATAGAGTGTGGAGTGTGGAGTGAGGAGTGTAAAGTGTAAAGTGTGGAGTGTAAAATGTCAAGTGTAGAGTGTAAAGTGTAGAGGGTAAAGTGTAGAGTGTGGAGTGTGGAGAGTGGAGTGTAAGTGTGGAGCGAGGAGGGTAAAGTGTAGAGTGTGGAATGTGGAGTGGAAAGTGTAGAGTGTGGAGTGTGGAGTGGAAAGTGTAGAGTGTGGAGTGTGGAGTGTAAAGTAAGGAGTTTGCAGTGTAAAGCGTGGAGTGGGGAGTGTAGAGTGTGTAAAGTGTAGAGTGTGGAGTGTGGAGTGTAAAGTGTGGAGTGTAAAGTATGGAGTGTAGAGTGCGGAGTGTAGAGTAAGGAGTGTGGAGTGAGAAGTGTAAAGTGTGGAGTGAGGAGTGTACAGTGTAAACTGTTAAGTGTGGAGTGTAGTGTGTAAAGTGTGGAGTGTAAAGTGTAGAGTGTAGTGTGTAAAGTGTAGAGTGTAAAGTGTAGAGTGTAAAGTGTAGAGTGTAAAGTGTGGAGTGTGGAGTGCAAAGTGTGGAGTTAGGAGTGTAAAATGTAAAGTGTGGAGTGTGGAGTGTGGAGTGAAAAATGTAAAGTGTGGAGTGGAAAGTGTGGAATGTGGAGTGTGGAGTGGAAAGTAAGGGGTGTGGAGTGGAGAGTGTAGAGTGCGTAACGCGTAGAGTGTGGAGTGTAGAGTGTAAAGAGTAGACTGTAAAGTGTAGAGTGTGGAGTGTGGAGTGTAAAGTGTAGTGTGTGGAGTGTAGAGTGTGGAGTGTGGAGTGTAAAGTGTAGTGGGGTGTGGAGTGAGGAGTGTAAAGTGTAAAGTGTAAAGCGTGGAGTTTAAAATGTAAAGTTTGGAGTGTCGAGTGTAGAGTGTAAAGTGTAGAGTGTAGAGTGTGGAGTGTGGAGAGTGGAGAGTGGAGTGTAAAGTGTGGAGTGAGGAGTGTAAAGTGTAGAGCGTGGATTGTGGAGTGTAAAGTGTAGAGTGTAGAGTGTAGAGTGTAAAATTGGAATGTCACAAAGTGCGACGTCTGCCACGCAAAACGACATGACAACCTGATCGGAAACCCTTGAAAAGGAGATGTTTTGCAGCTTCCCCCATAGACACGGCGACGTGTCTAGAAAACCAGAGACACTTTCGGCACGTTATCAAACAGCTTGGAATGTCACAAAGTGCCACGCCTGCCACGCAAAACGACATGACAACCTGCTTGGAAACCTTCGTTCAGAAGTTGGGAACCATTGCATAGAAAGGCTAGATGGTTGTTGTTTTTGAAGAAGCCGGTAGGGTATGATGGTATGAACATCCCAGCATGTAGTTGGGAATCCTTATCATTCCTTATCCAAACCCACTATGGGATCCAACTCTTGTCAATTGCTTAGGGATCTATGCTGTGCTGGGGATTTTTGAAGATTTTTGACGCCTTGAGGGGTCCGTTACCCGATTCCCAGTCATCTTGCTGCCCATGCGTTTCCTCTAAATGTGAAATGGCAACCAAGGACTAGCCCTGGTTGATGCATGAGGCGGAAATGAATAGAAATGACACCTGGGAAATCAATAAACCAATTGGGGGACTTGAGCCTGCGTTCAAATGAAAGGTCATTGTGTCCACATCTTCATCCAAAAAATGGCCATCATTCTTCGGCTCGGACGGCTCTTTTTCCATTAGAACCTTTCAAGACTGCTTAAATCAGAGAAGGGAACACAGCGAAACACGAAAAAAACCATAGGACCCTCGGGACCCCACATCATTAAGAATCAGTCAGTGACACAACAAAAATATACAAACTATATTGATCGTTATTTCCCTTAAACTTCTTCCTGAATTTTCTCCCCACTTCCCCATCCAATCATCCCAACATCTCCCCGTCCTTAGCCTCGGATCCAAAGGATCCGCTGCTGGTTTTCGGGGGGTGGGGAGATCTATCCATAGAAGGCACCGGCGTCACCTGGTCACGGCATGCCACGGTGGGTTGAACTTTTTCGACGGCCCATGGGAGGTGAAACGACGGCCCTGGGGGGCACGGGGGTATCTATATGTGGGACTCTCTCACACACACACACATATATATATATATAATAGTAATAAAAACATAGCAATAATATATATATAATTATATATATATCATACACATACGATTGATTTGGTTAAAATCGGATGAAGGAGAACAACATAACTTAACTAAACATTGGAAGTACTTTGAATGTGAGTACCTGATTCGGCCTGCTGGTTACCTGTGCCAGGTCGAAGATCATCTTGAGATATGTGCCATGATTGAAAGATGGTATATGCGGTATGGAAATACATCCCATCATGGGAATCCTGGGCCCCATGGGCACATGAATTCTTATTGATGGATGGATGACCAACCCCCAAATGAATGGCTATATCATCCAATGTCATCCAATATAAAGTAGTTGGTTGTATATTCCATTAATCCTCAACTATTTTCCCTTGTCTTCAAACTCTCCCTGGCCTCCGCACTGGTTCCAGGTGTATTTATGTGTGTGGTGACGCCATTGTTGTCGAGGGCCCCCTACACGTCTTCTAGCAATTTCGTATGCATTGGCACTGTTTGGTTGCGGTTATATCATTATACTCTATTTAAAAGTATAACCACAACCAAATCATGTTAAATATAATGATATAACCACAACATGTTTGGTTGTTGGTTCTCATGTTTTTCCCATTAAATCATATTAAATTCCTGCCAAAAATGGTGAAGTATGTGAAGTCCCACTCAGTGTCAACCATTGCACTCCCATGTCGGCAATAAAACCTCTCTACAATGTGGGTCTCCACAGTGATGTTTGTTGGTTTATCAGCCCCATGAATACTAGTTGTAAGTATCATCAACTATAGTGAAATCGGAGTTATTTGCACCAACTTAGCTCAAACAAATCAGCTATATTCACTTATATAAAACCAGGTTTCTCGGTTAAATCATGACTTTTCAGTGGTTACCCTGGGGTAAGCCAATATGATCCAATATGATCCAATATGTGGAAAATGGCCCATGTATTCATGATTTACCTATAGAAAATGGTTACTTTTTCCACATCAACGTTAGTTTAAATAAAGCCAAATCACTGGTTAATGCCCGCCCCTCTTTTCTACTTGGGTGTGCATCCCACGAATCAAGAATGTATTCTGGTTTGTCTAAAAAGCCACTAGATCCACACTAATTATCAACGGTACAAAGCTTCTGTCAACTAGTTTTGGCTTCATGGTCATATACATACAGACATACATACATATATATATATACATTATATGTACACAAGGATATAAATGTGTATGTATATATATATAAACAGAATTAACTATTTATTCTTTTGCGCTTCGTGGGGCCAACGGACCTCCATTCTCCTCCGTTCTCTTGTGTCTCGGCCTCGCGGAAGGACACTGAGTTGGGCAACGGGGGGCGCCGCAGCTCATCCCTTATTGGGGCTTGCGCGGCCTGGGAGCTGCGCGAGCTGTTCAACCGTTATAGTACAACCAGTCGATAGCTAAGTTGGTGAACATACCATCTGGTTATTTAACATAGCCATGGAAAATCCCTTTTAAATGGAGGTTTTAATGGGAAAATCATCTATAAATGGGCCATTTTCCATGGCTATGTTAAATAACCAGAGGGTAACTCTAATAGCTAGGACTTATGTTAGATAGATCTATAGTTAGTGTTTTTTTTGAATCAGCTTATAACTGGGGGGGGCACCACCTTGTAGTGACTATGAGTAGTATTTATGGCTATATATACATGGCTATCTCATTATCATATGAGATCATTATGACGTTATGGGTGGCTATTATTATGATACTATTTATGGCTATCTAATGAGATAAAATGACTACAATGATATGGCGATATAATGACTAACGGGGAAATAATGATGATCATATATCTATGGATGGGATATAATGACTATAACCATTGACTATGTGGATAGGTTGTCACATACTTAGTATTACTTATGTCTTATAGCTATAGTTATTATCAGTTATTTATCAATAGTTCAATATAGCTGATAGTTATCAATAGTTATCAATGGTTGAGTCAGCTTCTGAGTTATCAATAGTTGATAGTTGTCATGTTGATCATATTTTTCTTTGATAGGTTATTATGTAGTTCATAGTTATCAATAAGTTTGTCGTCAGTGTATCTGGGTAAATTATAGTGATTCACTAACCTGAAATAAGGCTATCTTGGGGATGATTCCCTTTACAAACCATGATTATAGTAAGGTCGCTGGGAGGTCGTTATAATTGACTCGGATTGTATTCTTGATAGGAAGAACATACTATATAACTATTCCATGGTTGGGAAACTCTAAGTAGCTCCGAATAGCTCCCCATTGAATAGGGAAATTATAGGGAATATAAACACCCCTAGCTCCGAATCGCTCCCTCCTAACCCAAGACCTGACGACATCAAACGTGGCTGGAAAATCCGTGAACTCAATGGAGGTTACTGAGATAACCATCGATCTAAACGGATGATTTTCCAGCACGCCATGTTTGATTACCGGAAGGTATCTCATTAAACAATTGAGTTGGTAGAGTCGATGCAGGTAAAGCAAGTGGATATTCATGATCATTCTTGACATCTGGTTTTTTTGGTCACTTCACAGGGTTGGGGACAACTCTGAAATACGACCAGAACAAACTGGTTGTTTCATAATAAGTCCCCTGTACTAGCAACGTGCTAGTAAAGTCGCTGTCATTTTCGTAGGTATTTGATATGGAGTGATCCATCTTCGAGTAGAATCCAACAATAATTCATCAATCGGGGTAAATTATAATATTTCTCTAACCTGAATAGTTCGGCCATTTGGGGATGATTCCCCTCAAATAAACCATGATTATAGTAAGGTCGCAGTGAGGTCGTTATAGTGGGGGCCCACGAAATCAAAGGGCGACCCTCAAAGACAGAAGATCCTGGCAAAGAACTCCATCAAGTTGCGCAAAGATATCCTGGGATTTAAAAAAAAAAACGGATTCGAAAAATGGCCATGTCATCAGTGACCCATCGCAACAATGTGAGGCCCCCGTTCGATAGCGTTCAGTTGGTGAACATAACTCCAATGTCACTATGGTTTATGGTACTTATAACGAACTAGTTACTGGGGCTTTTGTTAACTTTGTTAACCAACAAACATAACTGGGGGGCCTCACATTGAAACAATGATCCAACATTGTTCAGAACAGGATGCTCTAACATTTGGCAGGGATTCCAAAGATGCATCGCACTGGATGTACGATGTTGCTCTAGGGTCCTGTTTGATCTTCCTAGCGATGGGTCAAAACAAGGAATGAATGTGCATCTGAACAAGGCAAGAGTACTGACATGTAACTTGTCATCTTTCTGAACGACTCATCCATGCATGCGTATCTACATGCATCTACCCCAAAACCACCCAACAAAAAGAACAGAAACAGCGTACATAAGATGACATACATCCACTATCCACCAAAATAGTGACAAAATAGACCCAAAAAATAGTTGAGAGCATTCCTGTGGCGAAAAATGATCAGAAACGAAAGAAACAAGGGGCAGGCATTGCATCAAAACTAATGCGCGATCTATGGCCCCAACATCTACACACCTATGGCGTATATATATATATATATATACATACCTGAACCTAAAACTTAATCCCCAGGTAAGTTCAGTCTGCGAACTGGAAAATCACCATGTTTAATGGCTAAATCATCAAACTAAACGGGCCATCCATCGCAAACCATTGGTAAAAACAGAGGCTATACAAATGTATTATATATATATATATATTATTGTATTTACATGCGCATGTATAATTATGTATATGTTTAGTTGTTTATTGTTGAACTATCTAGACTATATTTATATTAAACATATTCGTATAATATAGTATATATATATATATTTGTATATGTAACGTTAAAAAATATAATGACTTATAATATAAAAAATAAAATCTAATTAATATAATATAAAAAAGCAATATATATATATAACATAAATAAATACAATATATATAATAACAATTTAACATACCATAATATCAAACTTATACTTAAACACATGTAATATGTTTGTATTTAAAAAAAAAAAACATAGTATGTTTTAGCATGTGTTCTTTTTTAATGTCACGTCATAACATCTTAAATTGAATAATACTATTATGTTATATAATATGATATTCTTCTACATATTATATTAAACAACATTATGTTTGAATATATTGCACTATATTATGTTATATGCTGTTATATTGAATAATAACATATGTATATGTACGTATGTTTATATAGATTAGATTATATATGTGGGTGTTCAAGGATCAAGAAGTGTACAGCCATGTAACGTACAGCCCAACCCCCAGGTTTGGTGCCCCAACCATCAGCCGGTTTTTTTCACCCGGCACACTGCCCGCACTCTGTCGGCACGCCTTATAAGTGGAGGTTTTAATGGAAAAACGTGGAAGAAAATCATGGAAAATCCAACAGAAATGGAGATTCAGAGCTGGGAAAATCATCCAAATGAAGATGTGCAAACCGTGCAGCTGATTGCTGAAGGGTAGATCTGGCAAAATAGGCGAGTTTGATGGTTTCATCAAGAAAAAGAATTCTAAGATTAAGACCCTAACCCTGGAAATGACTCCAACTCTCCAACGAATGTATTTCAAAATCAAATCTGAAAACAAAACAACATCAAATCCCCCAAATGCCCACAAATCACCAACAAAACAAAGTGTCAAAAACTTTGTTTCAATCATTTTGACCAACCAAAAATCCCTGATGTTCTCTTCAGGCCTTGAACGCCCTGCTCAAGGCCTCTGGTTCGATCTCATCCTGCACGCCTAGAGACAAGCTGAGAATTGCTGGTGTATTCAGAGATTTCCTGTCTTATTCCCCGGGGGAAAAAGGAACATGATTCTACTGTAAATGATCAGCAAATCAAACCAATCAATCCACACCGTTTTTTTTCTGGGCAACCCGGTGATAGAATCGCTGCAAGCTCCATGTTTTTTTGGGTGACATCGACCCAGAGTCCTCGCCCTTTCTCAGGGGTTCTTACAAACTTTTGGATTTCAATATCAAGATACCCATATGCTCCATGTTTAGAATGTTTACCAACATTTACCACCAAAATGACCCAGTTTTGTAGGTATATATTCCATACATGGAGCATCTGGGATATATCAAGTGAGTCCAAGGCAACAAGATCGAAAATTGTCAATTCGCCTCTAGATTCAATGCAGCTAGAAACCAGAAGGGTGATGGCTTGATGGCGCGATGGATTTGTGACCGAAGCCCTTCTTTTTACTGTCGTTGTAACACCGCCAGATCCTCACTGACCAGGCCACTTTTTCTGACTCATCGAGCCCAGGTCATCCCAGGTCTATAGGTCTGGGGCCTTTTTCTGGGCTCCCGTGCGCACGGCGTGTCAACCGACCCTTGAGGTGAATTGACAACTACCGCGACACGCGCCACGCGCGACCCTCTGGAGCCACAGCAGCGGTGTCACGGTGTCACGGTGAAGCACGTGGGAGGTGCCATGGATTTCAATGATGCGATGGATTTCACAGATTTATGAACTATAGTTTAACATGTTTTAACATGTTTTAAGATGGATAAGCCAATATGTTTAATTATAATGAACATTAATGAACTATTTCATAATAAATAATCTATGTAAATCTGAAAATCTAGATATTTGTATATATATAATGCATCCAATGTGGTAACCCCATGTAACCCAATGTCAAAACATGTCAAAACATGTCAAAAGCCTCGCAAATCCTTCTGGTGAAGCCCAAAACAGCTGGGATAGAAATGGATGTTGAATCTCCAGAAATATGTTGCTCATAGGTTTGACCTCCATATGAAATACCCTCTGGTAAACATACAAAAAGCTATGAATACTGGATTTTCCCATAAAAAATGGTGACTTTCCATAGTTTCTTGTATATTTACCAGAGGGTAGATGCAATACTAAACCAGGATTTCGGTCGGGGAGGATTGGCCAGCTAGAACCGTTCGAAATGCGAAAAACACATGTCGCGTAGCTATGAAAAGACATGGGGCGCTAGCGAAGATTTTTTGAGCAAGTCCCCTAGCTATGCTACGAGTATCTACACAACTTGTGCTTAAACGCACTAGTTGCGATTCTAGACAGGTCATATCCAGAAAAAATGCTGCGACACCCTTGAAACTGGGTGATTCTGAAAATTGGCCACACAAAACCAGTGGTTCCCCAATACAAAAACTACTACGGTGGATGGTTGAGAAATCCTGCACCAGTTAATAGGTGGTTTATCCCGTTATTTATAGGGTTTCAACCATCATTTTGGTCAGGATTTCTTTCATCCACAGTATTACAGCTGGTTGGTGGTATATCATACCTACCCCTCTGAAAAATACAAAAAATAGTCAATGGGAAGGATTATCCCATATATCATGGAAAATAAAAAATGTTCCAAACCACCAACCAGTAGGTATATGATGATATATGTGGTTGAAACCCTATAGATAGTGGATAAACCATGATAAACCTATTAACTGGTGCAGGATTTCTCAACCATCCACAGTATTACAGTATGTTTTATTACGTTTTGATGATTTTGGGGCCCCCAGGGTTTTTGTTTAACACCCAGGTCTCGACATGAAAGCTCCGTCACCTCACCCATTCCGAGGCCATCGTAGAAACTTCTACATAGGGCGTCCCTAAATAAGGCAAGAGAAACCGATTTCCCTAGAGGTCCTAGAGGTTCATAGTTCTGTTTGAATTGAGATGGACCCCAATGATTAATAATTTATAATGCTGCTGCTAGCCTTCTTCCCTCGTTACAGCGGCCAAGCTAGGTTCCATGGCAAACCATTTTGCAGACAAAAACCTGACCCCATCTGACCCCTTTGATTGGTGGCTGATCAACTGAGCAGTGTTCAAAACCAGAAATGTCGTCCCTATATACCAGTTGGTGGGTATGATTTCCCTTAATGGATTGGTACTAATCTCCAGTGTTTTTGGGGACTATAGCCCCTTATAATCATAAAACCAACCATCATTTCTCAGTTTTTATCCTTTCATATCATCGTTGTTTTCGTCTTATATCATATCATTTTAATTCTATCACCCCACGGTTTGATGGACACATCCCCATTAAACAACGAAGAAACCTCAACCAACACGGGGTGGGAAGACTGCTCAACTTTCCCTGGCCGCATCACCTGCTGCCTTAATGCCATCTATGCCATGAACGCCGTGGATCGTTGGGGATGCATCGGGAGCCGAAAAAAAATTGGACATGGGATCCCATTTATCTGGGTAAATTATAATATTTCACTCACCTCAATTAAATAAGGCCACAAAAGGGGATGATTTCCCGAATCCTAACCATGATTCCAGGGTTCGGTCGCAGTGAGGTCGTGATGAAATTTACCCAGATCCCATTTATGATCCCATCTATGAGCCAGATGGGATCATGATCCCAACTATTGGGGAAAATAACCGCCATGTTCCAAACCCAGATTTATGACCCCATCTATGATAGAAACCCAAGATTCAATCCCGTACCTTTTGAACACTGGCCTTTTGGCAAACCAT
This sequence comes from Cladocopium goreaui, assembly GCA_947184155.2. Classification (NCBI taxonomy): domain Eukaryota; class Dinophyceae; order Suessiales; family Symbiodiniaceae; genus Cladocopium; species Cladocopium goreaui. The sequence continues at coordinate 42,138 of CAMXCT020006562.1, read as the reverse complement.
TCTGGTTGGTGGTTGACCTACCCCTCCGAAATGTGAAAGTCAGTCAATGGGAAGGATGACAACCCATATATGAAATGGAAAATAATCCAGCCATGTTCCAAACCATCAACCAGCATTACCCTCTGGTAATTTAGCAGTTTGCTATGGAAAATCACCATTTTTAATGGGAAAATCCACTATCAATGGCCATTTTCAATAGCAAACTGTTAGTTTACCAGAGGGTAAAATGAACTCAGCAGATATTGACCGGGGCCGACCGCCTTCGAGCCCAGTGGGCCAGAGGTAGGCGCGGCACAACATGGCACAATCCTCACCAAAAATATGTGTCTTGTTCCGCACCACCAAGAAAGCTGGATTTTTTGATGTGTCAAATTGTGTCAAATATCTGTGATTCTGCAGTCGAATCGCGACATCCTATGTGTTTTTTTGGCATATCAATCATTTTGTGCCATCACATGTTTGGAGAAGGGGCAAAAAATCAGAATGAACGATACCACCAAGCAGTATTCAGGAGAAGAATGCAGAAAAATCAGAAACCATCATCATCCATCATCCCATTTTCAAAGAACTCCATTCCGTCAATGGATTGGTTTTCTTGGGAAAATCTTAACCGGAAACCATAGATTTTCCCATGAAGATTATGGGGCTTTCCGGTTAAAATTTTCCCTAAAACCAATCCATTGATTTTGTCAATTGCCATTTCAGGAACCTAAATCGGAGGTACCTACCATATGTAAGGCCTATATAAGGCCTATAGTACCACCTCCATTTTAGGATCCTGGAATTCCCATTGATTTTGTCTTAAGAAGTTTTCGATTTCGAAGCACCAAACTAACCAAGCACTGACCCTCCCGGACATCCCGGGACACCTTTGGAGCCCTTGGAGTCGGTGGCTTCACCTCCCACGTTGACAATCGTAGGATATCATGAGATCATAGGTATATATGGTTATTATATGGTTAATGATGGTTAATAATGACTTGTTTGTGGTTGACCTACCCCTCTGAAAAATATGAGTTCGTCAGCTGGGATGATTATTCCCAATATATGGGGAAAAATGTTCCAAGCCACCAATCAGTAGGTATATGATGGTATATTATATGTCCCTTACATAGGCCTTCTATAGGTCCTTAAAAAATGGTAGGTACCTGATAAATCGGTTCCTGTTGCATGGCCATTGATGATATCATAGGTATATGTAAACTAACCTATGATTCATGTTTTCTGTAGGGGATCCACGTGAAATATAGATGTGGAAAACCGATATGGGAAACCCCATTCCAAAAATGTTTTCTACATTCATAGTCGGTCTGGACGATATTGGAAGACTATCTATCTATGTTAGTTTTTAGGAGGCTACCCTCTGCTTATTTAACAGAGCTATGGTAAATGCCCCCTTTTTATAGATGATTTACCATGGTTTACCGTTTGAAAATGGTGGTTTTCCGGTCTGTAGCTACTTTAAATAACCATAGGGTATTGAACATACTAACATATTTATATGACTGTATATACGTATAGATGTGTATATATATGTGTGTGTGTGTCGGTTTGTATGTGCTAGGGTCAAAACCCAGTATATGTATGATTGCAATGATCCTCCATCCCATAATCTGACTCACTTTATTGCTTAGATGATTTGTGTATATAAATCCCTACCAATGGATTGATAACCATCCCCTTGCAATATGGATATACAATCCAACTAACTTGATCATGGCACATATGTGCGAGATGGGATACTGCGATAATGATGGATAATGGGTATGCCTCAAGTATAATCTTTTGAAGAATAGGGAAGCTGATAGATAACCAACGGATCTAGGTGCACCGAAGACATCCGACATCAAACATGAGGGAATTTGGTGATTAACCACGTAAAAATGGAGGTTTCCTGAAATAGGGGTACCCAAAATCACCCATTTCTAATTTGGATTTTCCAAACCATCCATGTGGGCGTACCACCATTTATGTAAACCCCCAAATGGAGATTGATGTCAGATTTATATATCTGGTTTGTGATGGTTTGTGGTTTCACAAAATTAGAGGTCATGGTACCATTTCTACGGCTAAACAAGTGAAGAATGTTTGAGACCACAAGCCAGTTGCGATGAATTGTTGAAATATATTTGAGCTACTACTGTTGTGGTTATTGGTATAATCGCACCATATGCCATATAGTATATATATACCACATACCATATCACATCATATCATTATACTACCGTCAATGTTGATATTAGTTACCCAGTGGTTTCAAACATGGGCTGGGGATGCCTGAGCTGCCCATTTAGGTGGTTCAAGTCTGTGTGATGTCAATCAGTCATGGAAACAACTGTTGCTGCTGTGGCCATCACATTGATGAATCGTTACAATATTTGCAATTGTTTCGTCACGTTATTCTCGCATATTCTGTAGACGGCCTCAGGCCCACTTCACTAGACATGATAGCCAGGAGACCGCCCCACAAAATCACGGCCACAGCCTCTTCCTTCTTTTGGACCTAGCAGGGTCCCCAACGATTGTCAAACAAATCCGTGGAAAACATGTGGAACATATTATTAAATTCCGCCAGAAACCTCATCAATCATATCCAACCATGGCGAGAAAAATGTGTTGCTGTGATTTGCCTCTTGAAATTCCTCGAAATACAAAGAAGTTCCCCTGATGAACATGCATTTGAACAAGGAGATGTATAGTACCACTATATATATAATTCTATGTAATTACTTATATATATATGCCACATAGTAATAAATTTTTGGGGCGCTCAGAAGGTCACCATGAGATTTGCTTGAGCGGCCAAGGGTGTTGCGATCCCCGTTCGTATTGCAGTTGATCCTCCGAAGCTGGATGTTTGATGAATTTTGGAAGGATTTTCCAGAGGCTGGCCCTAAACAAATCTGATTTGGGGGAAGCTATGGGAAGCCATTCTCAATCACAACATGCCCTGCAACTCCGCAATCGAAACCACAATTCTTCCAATAATGGGCTTCCACCGATCACCATAAGCTTGGGCTCTTCCAACTGAAAGTGGGACCCGAGGTCCATGCCAGCTCCAGTTTTTTCGCGGTTCAAAGTTGACAGTGCCCAATGAACAACGCCGCAGAAGCATGGTCGAGCTGAGCCAAGCAAAATGCGGGAACTGGTGCTAAACGGAGGGAATGGATGGGTTGCTGGGGGTTGCTGGGATGATTATTACTAGTGATGAAATGGATCATTCCCGAAAATTCCCTGCTAAGCATCAGTAAGCAAATGTGTGGTTCCCCCCTTTATTACAACTTGCTTGGCCACATCCCCTCAGCTGGACGGTTTCGACTACCATTTCTTTGGCTTGCTTCTGAAGATACCTCAGGACACAAAGGTGAAAAACTGCGATGGTCAAATTCACAGAATTGCTTGGCAAACGAACATAGTACGGAAAATCAACGTTTGTGGATCATTTGCTCGGGGTTTTCCATGGATTTTCCATATCTATGGTGGTTTAGCTAGAGATTTTCCATGGATTTCCATGTCTATGATGGTAGACCCCAGCCGCACAACCTTGCGGCCAGGCTTCATGGGCTGTATAACTGGGAACCGCAGATATAATACGGTATGCCTCATATGTATATATATAAATATAAAAATGCAAATAAAATCAAATAAATAAACACATATACATATATATATAACGTGTTTATGTATATAATATACATTGTATATATATACAATGTATATGTGCATATGTATATGTATGTATATATATATGTATATTGTCTGCATATTCAATTTTCTGGAATAGTCTATGCTGCGTCTTGTTTCAGGATGTCACACAATTTATGGAGCCTGGTGACGCCTTTCACCACCTCACGGCACGGGGTTCATGGGGTTCATGTCATGCCAGCCCGAGGAAACAATGGTGGTTAATGGTAATTAATGGTGATTAATGGTAGTTAATGATGGTTAAAAACGGTGATTCATGGTGATTAATGATGATTTCACTTACCCTCCGGTAAACAAACAAAAAGCTATTAAAAATGGCCATTTAATTCGTTGATTTACCCATTAAACATGGTGATTTTCCATAGTTATGTGGCAGTTTACCGGAGAGTATATCATAAAAATCTCAAAGTGCCAAAAAAATCCTGACGTACATGGCCGATGGTCAATATATGTCAAGTGTTTTTTGTAATTTCCATGGCCTATAATAATTTTGGCTGTACCTCATGTCACAAGTTCAAAAAGTGTGTGATACCTGTGGGATCCCTGGGTCAATTGAGGAAAAATCCACGATACAGAAACAAACATCAGTTTGAAAATCACCATCTTTGATGGGTAAATCAACTATAAATGGTCCATGTCAATTGCTTTTTGTTTGTTTACCAGAGGGTATATGTTGTTTCCTCGTTGTCTCCCCCAGTTTGAAATGTCATGCTGTCTAGCGACGCTCGTAGACTAGAAGATATTCTGGGAGCACTTGACAAGGATCCTCAGGTGTTCTGCCGCTGCTCTGGCTGGTTGATTTTGCTGCCTGATTTCACCCCATGGCCATCATTGCTGGAAGGTGTTGAACCGGTGATCTTCCAAACAGTAGATGTTTGGGGATGGTTCATCATTGGGACAAGACATTGAAAAGGCTTCCAACTTTCCAACCCAGACTTTCCTTACTACTTGACTTCCAGCACCATCCAAGTCCTTTGAGGATCATGTCACTTAGTAACCGGGAACTGTAGCCTGCTCATCATGCGTAGTAAAATCCTCGCGGGCTCCTTTCATCAATCCTGGTAGGCTCCCCTCGATCTTGCCAGTTTGTCTAGAGATTCTGCGGCAATCCATCTAGAAATGCTACAAAATTGGCAATTCTGTTTGATCCCCCTGCCAGAATTCTGTTCACTACGAAGTTGGCCACGTTCTTGTTGAGTTCTTTTCTCAACAATTACCCCTGGTTATTTAACAGTTTGCGATGGAAGCCATGGCCCATTTTTAGATGATAAACATGATTTGACTCAAAAAAAATACATTTGATTTTCCACATAGTAACCCATTCAATCAGCCAAGGGTAGCTACAGCACAGGATCGGCAAAGACGAACTCTCGGTAGCTGTGGCAAGTCGATTCCAAATCAACTACTACCTCAGCCGCGCAGTCAGCGACAAAATGGATTTACACATAGCAACACCAACTCATAATTAGATAGAAAAATGATGCTAAATGAGGTACAGTAACATCATCCAACTACCATTCAGGTCATTCAGGAAACACTTTCTTTTATTTTCTTTTATTTTTTGGAGATTTATATAAAGTATAATATATATATAGTATTATGCGGTTATCATTGGATTGGCTTCATATAAAATGTTGCACGATCTAGATTTACCATCACTTCTTGATTTTTTTTTTGTAAGAGCTTCCTGACTTTTGCCGCATCCGGTAAGTCCAACGAAGTGTGCCACAACGATGACACAATTGAGATGAATCTCCTGGTTAAATTTGAAGCAACATCCTATTCTGTTCCAGCACGGCATCTACGGCAACAAAAACAAGGAAATCACCAAGAAGGAGAGAAAAAGAACACTCATACAAAAAAGAACAATATATAATAAGCAAGAAAAGACATTGACATGTCATTACCCATGTCTGAAACTCCAAATTCAAAACTCGTCTCGATACATAATTATGCCAAATCCAAAATTGATCACAAAAAAAAACAAAATGTTGTTGGAGCTACTGAGTCAGCTTGCGCCGCCTCAAGCATGTCCTTCACCCTTTGTCTTCGCTCCCCGTGGCGGAGGCGCAAAGGCTTTCCCAGCAGCGCACGGCACAGCAGCAGCGTGCAGGGCGTGAGATTTTCACCAGGCGAAGGGTCACTGTACTCGTCGGCTTTGGACGAGCATTCCTAGTGCTGGTGATGCTGGTGGTTTTGAATGATATGACATATATACCTAATTATACATTTATATATATATATTTATATTACATATAATTATACAATCAAATGTATATAATTTTGAATAATATATATATATAATCCTGGAGATTCCATTGTAGCACTTTTTTCTGGCAAACCCCTGGTTGGATACACTTTCTGCCATCCCTGAGCGTTTTTTGAGGGTCTGCGCACTTTTTGGGGGGTTCAATGGATATGAGCACTTTTTGGGGTTCAAACCCATTTTACACCTTCGTATCTATTAAAACTCTTGGAGAAATCCACAAAGTTACAGTAGCCCATACTCAAGCTGGTGGAAGCCAATCCTGGAAGCGAGTTTTGCATCTAAATTAGCATCTATCTCCTAATTTATGCTTCCTGGGGAGGATGCACATTGGGACCAAACTCAAAAGAATTGATTCTACACATTTGTCTGTGTTTTGACATTTTTTGACGTTTTGGACAACTTGGTACGCCGCAATCGGGGCGCAAATTCGCGCAATCAGGGCGCAATTTCGCGCAATCGGGGCGCAATTCAAAAAGTGTACGGGCACTACTGACACTTGCCTCCCAAATGTGGATATTCAATAGCTTAAGTGCCTAGTTCCGCCCATCCAAGTGAATTTGATGACTTACTTGCAGCAGCGGCGAATGATGTTGGTTGCGGAGAGCCTAAGCAGCGTGATCCTAAGCATAGCGTGATTGTGTCAGTGTATGTTGCAAGAATCCTTGGGGATCCGGCTGTTTGAACATGTGGGGGTGCCCGACAAAATGAAACAGCCAAATGAGTGAGCACTTTTTAAGGGTTTGTAGCACTTTTTTTGGAAATGAGCGTTTTTTGTTTCTGAGCACTTCTTAGTGTATCGAAGGAAGGTTCAAGATTATATATACTGTAAACATTTCAAATTATATATTATATATATGCATACATACATATACAATTTGTAATCATAGATCATATATATATATTATATATATCAGTTTCGTGGTATAATATGGTGATGGTGATGATGATGACGATCAGGATGAGGATCAAGTGATTTGGGCATGAGTCAAGTCCAAGCGACACGACCCTGGAGTCACCCTCAAATCCTGGAACATGTAGAAACATCGTGGAAGCCTCTACCTCATTATCTGGCGAACCTGGCGGCTCAGGATTTTGTTGGTATGTCCAGACCATTGTTGTAAATTCTTGATCAGTTTCTTTTGGTGCTATGTTTTTTGGTCAAATAGTCGAATAATCAATGGGAATTCCAGGATGCTAAAATGGAGGTACTGTACCATATAAGACCATATTTTGTGGGGATATTCCCTTACATATTCCCATTGAAATAATTGTTGATATTTTGGCTCATAATGGTCCACACTCCCCTGTTTTTTGGTCAGTTCACCATGTTCAAGTTCACCATCTTTCACCCAAGTTTTGCCCGGAAAACACCAGTCATGATTAGTAAGACACCATTTTGGGCTGATATTTCCCAGTATTTCCCCACCAGCCCACCAGCCAGATTACTTAAGTTCAATTGAATAGCTATGAAATCCTCTTCGCGTTGCTGGTTCCATGTATGGAATATATACCTACATTTGGGTTATTTTGCTTTCTAAACATGGAGCATATGGGATAGCGGATAGCTGGTTCCATGTTGTGTTTTGTCGGATCCCATGAAATCCCACCGAAGAGTCCGCTAAGAAGATCCCCCCGCGCAACATGGGCGCGATCCGAAGAGTCCGCGGAATGGCCTTGGGGGCCTCGGGGGCCTCCGGGGATCGAAATCCACGGCGCAAAATGTCGACCTCGGAAGGGTTTTTGATGCGGCTGGCACTTGGGAACACCTGTTCCAAATGGAAAATGATGGAAAATGTGAGGCCCCCGTTCGATAGCTAAGTTGGTGAACATAACTCCAATGTCACTATGGTTTATGGTACGCAAATAACTATAGATACTGGGGCTTATAAACCAACTTATAACTGGGGGGCCTCACATTGTAGGTTTAACATAATCAAACATGATGGAACATGCTGGTTTGAAGCAAGAACAAATGTGATGTAAAATCATTTAAAGCTAGTTGGTGGTTTCACCCCCCGGAAAAACATGCTCAGCATTGGGGATCAGATCATCATCATAGGATGGAAATTAGGAAAAAACAAACCACCACACAGATAGGTGTTTCTTTGATGGGATTATAAGTTATAAGTTATCAGTTATCACATGTTATCATGCAATTTATGGGATGACTTCGCAATTGGGGAAAATCAATGGGATGGTATTTGGCCATAATGGCCAGGGATGATTTGGAAATTTAAGCAATCATCAATGGATCAAAGGGAAATGCTATGGAAAACAAGCAGGTTCTTGTAGATTTCTCTCACGAAAGCGTCTTAACATCTGGGAAGATGATTTTTTTTGAATGATTGTTTCTTTCTGCATCCCGTCCTGGAAGAAATATGAAGAAGCAGAGACCCCTGGATATATCCACCAACACTTCAATCCCATGATGATTGACAACGTCCAAAAGAGCATCAAAGCTGTTTCCCATCACATGGCCACATCGGAATCACACAGCCAGTTGCCCAAAAATCATGAGTCACCTGGTCACCCGGTCACCCGGTCACCCGGTCACCCGGTCACCCGGTCGGTGAGCTCCCGGGGGGTCCCTGCCTTCAAGATCGACAAGAATTCTGCAGCCGTGGCACGGCGTTCTGCCAGCAAGTACCGTGGAACAGGTAGCATTCCTGGAGAGTTCTCCGCGACAGCAAGGTCTAGGCATTGCTATGGGTCAAGCTTAGCAACCTCACAGCACTTAAAGAATGGGGAAAAAAATCCAAAGAATATAAAGAGTCAGCGTACGGACTTGACATCTTCTGTTCTCTTCTGGTTTCAGAACACAAACTTCCAAACCATATGACTTTCGATGTATGGGCAGGTACTGGTAGGTACAAGTCGGAAACCTGATTTGTATTGATTTGTGCCATGACATTGCCCCAAATCCCCAGCGCCGTGTATGGGATTTGATTCACAACCAACCATTTTCAGGGTTACTAAAAATCGCTGCAAATCGTGGTGCTTATCTCACCCCATCACCATTGTTTTCCTTATTAAAAATTAAGGATTCCCAATAACTTGGATGACAACTTGGGCCCCCCCCCCAAGATGGAGAAAATCCCCATCTGCACGTTTTCGCCGTGAAAATGGTTAGAAGTAATCTACAGCGAAGTTGGAGAAATTTACCAAACTGATCCAAACTGGGCCCATATGGGCCATTTTATGATAGTGTTCCTCTAGTTGCCCTAATTTTTGTGTCATCATTTACGTCACATGACGCCGTGGTCATACGCGACTCCGTCCAAGGCTCGTTGATGCGCGACTCCACACCGCGGGTTTCACCGAAGCGCTGGGTTCTGATTGGTGGGCGCCTCGGTTCTGCAGGGCAAAGTTGCAAAAAACACTGGCAAAGATTAATGGTGATTAATCCCATAGGATCCATGTATAGTATATATGGTAACATTTACCATCAATATACCCCCAATGTTAGCATATATACCATACATGGATCCTATGGGAATGGTGATTAATGGCGGTTAATGGTTGGTTATGGTTGGTTACTGGTGATTAATGGTGATTTTCCTGGTCACCATTATTGTAACTAATAGGTATGAATCACCATTAATCACCATTAATAAGCATAAAATGGGTATAACTTGGACTTAATAATGGTGATTAATAGTGATGTAATGGGGATATGGCACATTGGACAAGAAATAGCAAAAGAGGTAAAGCTATACTATTAAATAATGGTTTATGTTATCTCTCTGGGGTGTATAAACCAACTCAGAATAGGTAATCCCCATTGTAGATATATTTACCATAAATCACAGTTCATCATAGTTAACCATATATAGTTAACCCATTTATAAACCACCTAATGTGGCAAACAAAATCATGCGTTTCAAGTACCTGTAAAATATTCATACCTTTCTGAAAACATCGTGTTTTACATACCTGAATATCAAACCATCGTGTTTTTTCTCAAAAACATTGTGTTTTCCCAGAATCTTATGTTTTGAGAGAGTAATTTGACAATTTGGTCATAATTCGGTGATTCACCCTGGGTTGAATAGCCCCCGCATGCCTTCACTGCCCAATGGAAGGAACACATCGCTCTACCAACCTAATTCTGCTTTGGTGAAATAATTCAAAGGCTTTCGTTTGGTGTGGGTGTGGCAGGTTACCACTGAACATCACACTATGAATCCGGTTTTTATTTTCAATTGGTGACTTTTGGAGCCAAATCCAAGCCTACCAGCAAGGGAATTAGTATAAACAAAGGACCCATGAATGGTTTGGATTGTTTTTTTTTAACGGTGCCACATTGATATTGTGATATTGTGCGTTCTTTTTGCAAAAATGTTGCTACCAATTGTTGCTCAGGGAACCCGTAGAAAACCCGTAGAAAACCCGTAGTGGATTTTGAAAACATCGTGTTTCCAAAAAACCTCGTGCTTTCCTAACCCGTAGAAAACCCGTAAAAACCCGTTCGAAAAAGATGGGTATCTTCAAAACGATCGTTTGGCCCTTTGATCTCACATTTTCCGAAATTCAAAATTCGAAACCAATGGGGATATCATGTCTGATTTATGGCAGGAAGAAAAGCCACAGCGTTTTAGACGCATCATAGCCAGTTTCGAAATGCTCTTGGTTTTTTTTTGACTGGCCCATGTGGTCACGCGTTGCATCGCGTTGCTACAGCATGGGCACCATGCAGGGTGAGCGCTATCCAAAAAAGGGTGCCATGTTGAGGATGATAGCGGTATATGCGTTGGCATACAAGCAAGCTGAGAACATCAGAGGATGGGAATCATGATGATTTGAGATTGCACAAAACCATGGAAAATGCAAACACTGTGTTGAAAACATTATGTTCTTCTAGGTACCTACGATTTCAAGGGTTTTGGAAGCCCCTGGAATAACAAACCATCCCCAATATTACCATAGATGGGTGGGACTTCAACCATCCCCAAATGGTCGGTTTATGTCGGTTTAGTATTTTTTGTGTTTACCACATTAGGACCATTAGGATATTTGCGACAGTGGGACACACAGGGACCTACAATGTTATAATAATATACATACATAATCATATATACACACATGTATATAATATCTATATATATATATATAACTTAACGAACAATTGAGGTTTGCTAACGAATGGTTTTTTACTGGCGCTTCGGAACCCCTCAAAGGGAACATATGGAAATGTTCCATGATCAACTCCAACGGATCTACAAAAATTAGCAGAATCGCTAAGAATCGGTGAGCCAACCCAAGTTGAACCAAGGTTTACCGAAACAAAACTCCAAAGGCAAGACGGGGAAGACGTGTAATTCACCTGAGGGAAGTCTGTATAGCATCGTATAGCATCGAAAAATCTGTGCCAGAACTGGGCAGAACTCTTCCCCGAAATTGGCGGTGAAAAAAAGCGTGCGAATCTATCATGCTCAACGGAAACATTCCTTCCTACTGGCTTTTGGACCACCTCACTGAAAAACTGTGCGTCCAAATGAGCTTCTGGCCACACTGGAAGGAATAGACCGAAAAAACCATCCCACCATATCCCACCAAACATCATCCCAGTACATCCCACTGAATAATGTGCTGTGAATTCTTTCGATTTGCAGCGTCAAATCTTCACAACCTGCAGGATATTGCTCCATGATGATGCTCCTGATCCGAGGTTGGGACGTGACTCACTTGCGCACCTGGAAATTCACTCACTTGCGCACCTGAGAAATTCACTCACTTACGCACCTGGAAAATCACTCACTTGCGCACCTAGGTGTGGTGGGGTGGTTGGGTGGGGTGGGGTGGGGTGGGATAATAACGTTCATGTTCCCGTGCACCCACAGGCACAGCAACCTCATCATCTTTCTTGCTGTCCTGCAGACACAGGCAGTGATGGTGGGGTGGGGTGGGGTGGGATAATAACGTTCATGTTCCCGTGCACCCACAGGCACAGCAACCTCATCATCTTTCTTGCTGTCCTGCAGACACAGGCAGTGATGGTGGGGTGGGTGGGGTGGGGTGTGTTGTGTGCTATAACCGTTCATTTTCCCGTTCAACCACATGCACAGCAACCTTCATACATCTGTCTTGCTGTCCTTCTACACACAGTGATGGTGGGGTGGGGGGGGTGGGGTGGGTTGGGATAATAACGTTCATGTTCCCGTGCACCCACAGGCACAGCAACCTCATCATCTTTCTTGCTGTCCTGCAGACACAGGCAGTGATGGTGGGGTGGGGTGGGGTGGGGTGGGGTGGGATAATAACGTTCATGTTCCCGTGCACCCACAGGCACAGCAACCTCATCATCTTTCTTGCTGTCCTGCAGACACAGGCAGTGATGGTGGGGTGGGGTGGGGTGGGGTGGGATAATAACGTTCATGTTCCCGTGCACCCACAGGCACAGCAACCTCATCATCTTTCTTGCTGTCCTGCAGACACAGGCAGTGATCTTTCAAGATAAGTGACCGGTGGGGTGGGGTGGGGTGGGGTGGGGTGGGGTGGGATAATAACGTTCATGTTCCCGTGCACCCACAGGCACAGCAACCTCATCATCTTTCTTGACACAGGCAGTGATCTTTCAGGATAAGTGCTTATTGCTATTATAATTTTACACGTTTCGCATAGGCATTTATGTAATATGAACAACAATTCATCATCCTGAACCGACAGTGTCAGGCCATCACCAAATTGTCCATGACATAGAATGATGAAAAAAACTTGTTGGTCTATTTGTACTTTTCTCGACCTGTACTATATCTACTTCCTCTCCGACTGTGCCAGTGTTGCCATCGGCCTGCAAAAAGCCACAGACTACTTGTGCCTGTCGCCGGTGTTTTTTCTGCATTGACACCGCCACTTGCGCGGCGGCTGATGCGGACCAAGGCTTTTAGGGAATGGGCATCAGCTTGCAATGCCATTGTCTTTTTTCAAACCCACATCATGGTAAAGAAAAAATCTGTTTTGTACAAGAAAACTTGACACATGGCACTTTGCCAACCGTATCTTTGTTGTTTCAAACATGTGATGAGTTTCAAACATATCGAACACCTGATTTCCCAAACAATTCTCCCCGGGCCGCGTTCAGGCACCGGCTTCTGAAATGCTATGTCCAGACAAATTGTGGCTGCTACACCCAGCCGTTCAATGCTTGCCACAAAAAAAACAATTATGAACATCTATGGACTGTACTTTTTGGTTCCATTTTTTTCAGTAGTATGGAAAAAATTGTTTTTAAGTTTTAAGGGACGTGGAGAAGCCGCATGTTGCAAATGAACCTTTTGCACGGCCCGTGCGCAGATGCTGTCCAAAAGTAGAAGCAAATGTAGAAGTAGAAGGAGAAGTATAAATAGATGTAGAAAAAAAGTAGAATGCACAAGTAGGAATAGAAGTAGAAGTAGAAGTAGACGTAGCCGCAACAACAGTAGTAGAAGTAGAAGTAGAAGTGGAAGCAGTAGTAGAAGTAGAAGTGGAAGTAGATGTAGAAGTAGAAGTGGAATTGTAGGTAGAAGTAGAAGTAGATTCGAAGTAGAAGTGGATGTAGAAGCAGAAGGAAAAGTAGAAATAGATGTACAAATAGAAGTTGAATGCACAAATGGGAAGAGAAGTAGAAGTCGAAGTAAACGTAGCCGCAGAAGCAGTAGTAGAAGTAGAAGTAGAAGTGGAAGCAGTAGTAGAAGTAGAACTAGAAGTGGAAAAAGAAATAGAAGTAGGTGTATGAGTAAACGTACAAGTAGAAATGGAAGTACAAGTAGATGTAGGAGTAGAAGTAGAATTTTCAGTAGAAGTGGAAATTGATATAGGAGTAGAAGTAGATGTAGGAGTAGAAGTGGGATTGTAAGTAGAAGTAGAAGTAGAGATAAAGGTGGTGGTAGATGTAGACGTGGAAGTCGAAGTAGAAGTGGAAGTAGAAAGAGAGGTGCAAGTAGAGGTAGAAGTGGAAGTTTTCAGGTGCACAAGCGAGACGATTTCCAGGTGCACAAGCGAGACATTTCTCAGGTGCACAAGCGAGGCACATGCCTCCGAGGTTTCCACCCCGGTTCATGGTGGTCATTCAGCCCTTAAAGCCTCAGACATGATGGTGCCCCCCAGTTATGGATAAGTTGGTTTAAACCAACCATAGTTGGCGTACAGATATATCTGCCATAAACCATCGTGAAATTGGAGTTATGTTCACCAACTTAGCGTTCACGACCTGGGGCACCATCTCAGGTTGGATCACCCCTTTTCGAGGGAGCTTCGTTGGATGGAGGCTCGGATGTCGTAAAAGGCCGCGACAAATTGACCGCACAATGTCGGTTATATATATCAGGTTATATCCATCATGGCATGCCAACATATGCCAACACTGATAGAGTGGAAGGGTGTTGCCGGAATACTTCACAAGGTTGTCAGCCAGGTTTTGGTCATTCCACTGTGGAAAGACATTGCTATGGCTGCTATGGAGTTCGGCCTTTGGAACATCTTGGGATCTTTTGTGTAGCTGAACTGAATCGCTCCCGAGCTTACCAACCGTCACCAACCCTTCGGCTGCCATCTGGGATTCGATCGCTTCGGCGACGGCCAACTCCGATACTCAAATGTGGCAATGGGAAATCCATCATTTATAGATGATTTCCCCATTGATATCCATAGATATTAATAGATATTAATAGGGGGTTTCCCTTCGTTTGGCATTTCTCCCTGGTTGCTGTGCTTATTCACACTCCCAGGTGCCCCGTTTTTAACGGCAACAGCTTGAGCGAAGTCCGTCCCACTCTACAAAACTTCAACTCTGGCTCCATCACAAGTCCCCTCTAGGTATCCTGCAAGGTGCCGGTGAAGTTGACTTATAGCCCCCCATTGGTGATCTCTTACCATAAAACCAGTCATAGAGCCTAGCTGCCTAGCTGCAGTTGTGCTGATCCACCCCAACATCCGGCTTGGTTTGCTGAAAGAGGGGAACCCTAAAAAATCAACCAACCAGTGGTAAAAAGACATCCCAACATGAAATTGACCATATTTGACCATCAAAAAATGTTAGAATCACATGAAATCATATGAAATACCATCATGTAGCCACATGTTTGATGGTGATTTACCCAGATGTCCATCCCACCATCCCCCAAGACCCCACGGCCACCTCCACAGGTCGAACTCCTTCCGACTTGCTGCGCCAGCTGCGGCTGCTGCTCGGAGCCGCAGCCGCCTGGGCAGCGGGCCGCGACGGTCCATGGAGCGGCGACGGAGGAAGGTGGCGTCCAGCAGCGCCTCGGTTCGGTTTCCAATCGCTTCATAGCTGATCATCACCCAGATGCTCCATGGTGCTGGCATATATACCTAAAAAGCTGGGTCATTTTGGTGGTAAATGTTGGCAAATATTCTATACATGGAGCATATGGGTCACGGTTACCCTTTAAAAAATGGTAGACGAAAGTATAACAACCCATATTCAAACAAAAAAACAGCTTGGCTTCAAAGAAAAAAAGGCTGATTCATTTTGTATGTTCGGAAAATCTTTGAGAGAACTGCGAAGCAGCATTGAAACATAGTGTTTGCCTCTTTGTTGCGGTGTCAGCGAGGCACTTGGAAGATCCATGAATCGTATCCCTGGTGATCGGATTCGTTCCAATGTCATGGCTTCTCCCACACATAAATGAACCATCAAAAATATCCCCATCCCATCTCATGAAATCGATGAAATACTAGTTGGTTGAAAACACTTTCCCTACTATATGGGTATAATCGTTTTTTGTTCAGCAGTAAAATGGCGCAATGGTTCGTAATACCGGGTAGTATAAGTCCCAAACAAATTCACAAATCAACCAGGGTCTTTTTCATGCAAATGGCTTGCAGAACTTGCTGCTCCGGCAGCGACACTGACATCGAAGAAAGCGCCGGCGGCAAAGCATTGCTCGCCATGGCGGGGCCGGGTGGTGGTGATCAGGGTTAACCTGTGAACTTGACCTGGAACATACTGGAACTATGTACTATGTATGAATTATAGAATTTATAAATGGCGATTTAACATGGTTGTTTATATGATTTCACCATCACGAGGGAACATGGTGATTTCACCAACTGGAACCAAGAATCAAATGGCAATTTCATGCAATTTCTGAAGGGAAAAACGGAAAAAACACATGGCACCAATATGAACCCATGCGTTGCCAATTTGCAAGGGGAACATCATCTTTCGCATCACATTTCGTGGAGTTTCATCTTAGCATATCTTAGCCCTCAACCACCAAGAAGTTGGATTCGGGCAAATGGATGTGTTAAAAAACAGAATTGCAGTCATGTCGAGCAATCCTGAACATTTTTTGGAACACGATATGGCATTGTCGACCTTGGACAGTGTTCAAAATGTCTCAATTGAGGCTGCTTTGAGACATCTAAAAAGTGGCTGAAAAAGGTGGCTGATGTACCTTAAACGGGATCAGTGATGTAAACTACTCCTATGATCTCAGAACTTTGACGCATCCTGTCCAAATTTAAACTTTACAGGAAAGCAAGTGTTCAATGGCGGCTGTTCCATTCTTTCAGATGTTGTTTCCTGATTTTTGGTTCTTTTTGTTCACTGCATTCATTGCAGAAATTCCTCAAATTTAACCCCTTAGAAATTCAACATGGAACTGTGGCACCCACACGTTGAAATGCCACGAATCCAGATAGGTAACTGAGCTTGAACACCCCGAAGCTATCCTCATGGCTCATGCTCAAATCCACCTTTTCGATTAGAGGGGCCTGGTTTCACCAACAGAAATCCAGCCAAGGGATTTCGCCTCTCAAAGATCCCCAAGCAATGAGGCATTATGAAGTACCCTCTGGTTATGACTAACAGTTTGCCATGGAAAGATCCACCCATTTTTGATAGGTAAACCCAGGTAAACCATCTATTTCTATTGGCCATTTCCCATGGCTATGTTAAATAACCAGAGGGTATCTGAGGTGAATATTCACCACCATCAAGTATACCCCCTACTGTGGAAGAAATCTTGCAGCAGTTGGTAGCTTCCAACCCCGGCTCGCCTGAACCTGGCCTCGAACAACGTCGTGGGAAGGGTGTCACTGTGGAAAAAATGTGGTGTCAAAAATGGCCAGGAAAATCGCTGATCAAAATGGAGGTCTTGATGGGAAAATATAAGAAACATCTATATAAACTTATATAATATAAAGAGAGGTGTTGATAGGAAAACATGGGAAATCCAATATACATGGAGGTTTTCATGGCAAACAAAAACGTTTAAAATAAATAATGCTAGGTTTCTAGCAAACCATGTTTGATTACAAAAAGGTATTTATGGCCCAAAAAAACGCTGGCAACAAACGGTTGGCCCTACCATGATCAGCAACAATGGCACCCAACCAACAAATTAGGAACTTTGATTGGCCAAAATGTGGATAACCAACAACAACCAACAACCACCGCGACAATGGAGGAAGTGGTGGGTCAATGGCCATCCGCTATGCGTCGTGCAACGAATTGAGCTTCCCAACATGATGGTCTTTGGGGTTGAAACATGTTGAAACCACCCCAACAAATCGCACTTCACCAGTGCAGAGAAGAATTGTTGTCAACATTTGTTGATCTTCATCCTGAAAATAAATGTCTGGTAAACCCGGCGATTTATCCGAAGCTGAGAATGATTTAGTACGATTTGTAGTTTCTACGATCCATTTTTCCTGAGATTGGGGATGGAAAACACAAGATGTTTGAAAACACAAACGACATAATAAACCGGATATTGGGGATGTTTGATACAACACAGAAGCAACTTCTTCAAGATTGGGATGGTTTATCAGCGGGTTTTACCACATTGACCATGACATGCACCATTATTCACATCAATGTATTCAATTGTAATACCCCCATTAACGATTAAATATGATTAAATACCATACTCTCCGTTAATAGTGGCAGTCTACCAGATCAAACCTGTCACACAACAACAAGTGATAAAAGCATTCCTAAGTTTACCCGACATCGGTCGTATGAACATTTTGTCAACATGTTGAGGTTCATTATTCTGTTTACCAATGTTTGCCACACCTGCCATAGTCAAAACATGGTATAGGGGGCATGGTCATCAATCCCATAATGCACATCCTAAGAACGGATACAAAACCCTGTGAATGCATATATAATCCCATCCCCCTAATATTAAACACACCAAAATGGTTCCAAATAAGTATAAATCCCGGCCTAGACCATGGGGGGTATTGAATATTAGGGGGAAGGGATTGCGTATATAAAAACCACAAAAAAAATATGAATGATAGGATGACCATCCCCAGCACCTTTCTTATCCCAACAAATCTTGGATCCACAACTTGCTTCTTGCTTCTTGGCCAGCTGGGCCTGGAGATTCCTTGGTGAAGTTGGGCCATGGCGGCTATGGGGGTAACGGTTGCCTGGTTGATAAGTTTCCCCACGATTTCCCAATAACCTCCAACAACCGAAGTAGCATCATTCCACTCAGAAAGTAAACAAATAAAAATCCAATTACCGAGGTTTGCCCAAAGAATTGGATGCTGACAGGTGCACCAAAACAAATGAATGAATTGTTGTTTTAGCTGCCCAGTCTATTTGCCATTATCCAAGCAAAAAAAACGGGTTAAGCCATTGCTCAATGTCAATCCAAAGCTATGTTAAATAGCCAAAAGGTAGTTGAAAAGGAAGAACTGTTTGAAGCCACCAGCGGAAAATATTCCAAAACATGGCCAAATTTTGATGTTTGCATTGTTTAAATCGAGTATGCTTCCCAAAGATTCTGGCACACCATCCAAGGATTAAACGCATGCCGTTTGCCCTGAGAATAATAACATCCACCTATAAATACATGGTCAGCCTTTGGCCCACAAAAATAATCCATTATGAATCCAATATGAGATTATCCATCCATCCACTAATTACCTGATTAAAGTTAACCAATCATTAATCCATTATTAAACATCAATCATTAACCATCAATCATTAACAACATTATCCATCCGTTGATCCATTGTGTTAGAGTTTTTAACATCCCCAGGAGGCATGCACATCAACTGAAACATCAGGTTGATTTTTAAACATCATCAAACCTGATCTTATCATCCATTCATCCATTAATGCATTAAACTACCATTGATGGGATAATTCTACCGCATCATAATTATTATCAGAACCATTATTACTGTTCCATTAATCCATCCATTATTGTTATTCCGGGCAATTTTTTTTCATTCACCAACCTGAAATAAGACATTATTTCCCTGAAGAAGAACTGCACTGCCCCCGCCCTAGGGCGAAAGCAGCACACGATGTCCACGCGAACGTGTCCTTGACGATCAACCATGGTGTTCATGGGATAGGTTGTCCAAATCAAACATGTCCGCCAAGGAAAATGCAAATGTTGAGTCCATCACTTGCACCCCCCTTCTGGATCTTCTGGATTGACCGCATCAAAAAACAGAACAAGGCATGTCGGTGTTGGTCTTGGCGTGTTGAGGTGCCACTTCACAGTGATGGCCCCGGTTGGCTTCATGCCGTCCCAGGAATGGAAGTCATTGATTGCGGGTCCGCATGAGTTTCCTGTATGCCCAAAACAGGTAGCAGGCCACAAATTGGTGTTGCTGATGGCTTCACAGTCACCCACCAAAAAGATCCAAAAAGTTCGTTCGACCAACACAGTGACTATTCAGAACAAGATTGGTTGACCCATGATTTCCATGCTCTCCAGTGGTCGAAGGGACATAGCGGGCCGTGACATGGCAAATCGAATGTAGCGAGACCCAATCAGCAGACCTACAAAGCCTGTCAGGTGTGCTGCGTGAGAGCTTGGGCCAGACACCCTCCTGAAATAAGGCAATTTTGGGATGATTCCTCTTATTAACCATGATTCCAGTGAGGTCGCAGTGAGGTCGTTAGAGAGAGGGAGAGGGAGCAAGTAATTGCATACTTAAAGGTTACGATAACATACTATAACCAATAATTTCCCTGTTTTGTAGATTGTTGATCGCAATGGATAATATTCCCACTATCATCAAACTAGAATATCACCACTATGGATTTTCGGAACTTACCTTCTAGTTATTTAACATTTTTTTTATATCCAATTTGTATATTCTTGGATCAGCTATATATAGATATAGATATAGATATATATATATATATATATCTCTGGTTGGTGGTTTCAACCATCTTGAAAAATATTAGTCAATGGAAAGGATTATCCCATATATTATGGAAAAAAACGTTCCAAACCACCAACCAGCATATATTACCCATCCTACCTGATTCAAAGTTGTGGATGGGACTATCCACCGGTTGAAACAGCAGCAAAGCGTCGCTTGGACAGCACGGGCTTCCTCCAGTGCCTGGTCGTTGGATCGCTTGGAGCTGTTGCTGGTACCCGGTGGCATCAAACATGGCTGAAAAATCCCTTCAAAACGGAAGTTCTATGATGGGAAAATATAGTAAAATGTGAAAAACCTAATGCAAATGGAAAACTAGCCCGTTATTGTGGGATCATCTGAAATAGCTACCAGAGGCATGGGAATATATGAGATGACATGGGAAATCATGGGATATGTATGAAATAGTTCTGTGCTAATTGTGCACAGAAGCTAGCCGCCATCCCCAATGCGATGGTATGCCAGTATTACTGGGATGATTGAAAATGATCGCCACATGGTTGGTTTCTGGCATGGTGTATGGCTCATTACCCCCAACTTCATGACCATTTGCTTGCTTAAGCAACCACCAGATGCTGAAAAGTTGAAACCTGGAAAATCTATGGGGGAGACATCATCATCTTGTAAGCTGTTGAAACATGTTTGGCGAAGATCGTCCCAGCAAATGTAAATGCGAGGTCAAGAAATCAAGAAATCACACCTTGGTTGATTGATTGATATGGGGAGGACCCTTTTTCTGAACAGTTGACACTGCACCACCAAAAAACAATCAAACATGGCTCTTGCTGATGTCGGGTTGACATTGTGCTCGGTATTTTCTGAGGTACACCCATATAGCTATGGAAATTATACTTTTAGTATTGAAATCAGCTATAAACGGGCCACGTTCCACAGCTATGTAAAATCACCAGGGGGATCCAGAGGGCCAAGGTTTAGTGGGAGTTGACAAGACCCGTTGATCTGTAAACCACCAAAAAGACATCAAAAACAATCCAATCTCTATTTTTGAGTTTCATCGCCTATAATTCTGTCACCTAGACTGGTTCAAAGACAGCGCTTGTTCTGAAACCGCTCAGCTACAATATAGTGTAGCGTTTTTGCCCAGAGTTTCCCGCTTTCTCCCCATTGATGACAATGTGGTAAACCCAATTTCAAAAACCATCCCCCCAACCCGTCACCATTTTTATGGGATTTCGACCATCCCCAGTCATGGCATGCACGGTGTTTATGCCTATGGCCCGAAAACCGGCCCAGCGTTTTTGCGTTTTTTTGCGTTGTGATATGTTTGGGGGGGGTGGAGGGGGGTGTAATAACGTCTTGTTTCTACGCTCTCATCGATCTTCTTCTGTAAACACACTTCATGCTACGTTCTACACTTCTGTTGTACTGCGGTAAGCACACTTCACGCTACGTTCTACACTTTTGTTTTACTTCGGCAAGCACGCTTCATGCTAGGTTCGACACTTCTGTTGTACTTCGGTAAGCACTCTTCATGCTACGTTCTGCACTTCTGTTGTACTGCGGTAAGCACACTCCATGCTACGTTCTACCCTTCTGTTGTACTTCGGTAAGCACGCTTCATGCTAGGTTCGACACTTCTGTTTTAGTTCGGTAAGCACGCTTCATGCTACGTTCTACACTTTTGTTTTAGTTCGGTAAGCACGCTTCATGCTAGGTTCGACACTTCTGAAACCAAACGCAAAATTGACACTTGTCACCTGTCCCAGCATATTCTTCCCAAAGCTCACTTCAAGAACACCATTCTGTTTACTGACGGAGCTCCTGCCTACCCGGCTGTGGCAGAGAAGTTGAATGTACAGCATGGGTTTGCGAACCACTCCAAAGGCCAATTTACAAAGACAGTGTGCCGTGTCGAGCGAGGCAGCCCAAAGGTGCTGGCCCATACTGGTACAATAGATAGTTGCTGGAAGGCCTGTAAAAACATGTTGCCAGGTAGCCTGTCTAGCCGCTAGCCAAAGTCCAATGATCATGACATATGTCAAGGCTTGGCAATGGCGATACATCGAGATGCTGATGTGTGTAACATCACTGCAAAGACGGTCCGCAGGTTGAAGTGATGGAAAAGAATCGCTGGCGCTGCGGCGACTTGCGGTATTTGCCACATGTTTATATCATGGTGATGTCTTTTGGCACCTCATTTCCATTGGGATTTATGAAAAATCAGTGTTTTACTGCATTGGGAGTTAAAAAAATGCATATTGAACACCCTCAAAAGACGTTACGTTTTTGGGATGGTTTCGAACATCACCATGAACATGAAAATTGATGAAAACGCTGGGCCGATTTCCGGGCCGTTCGGTTGTTTATGGCAGCCAGCATTGCCATGGATGATCTTGATTTTCATCTAGCAATCACCAGCTAACTCTGAGGACCTTTTCCAACTGGCCCTTCTCTTTTCGAAGCCTTGGCGAGTTCCAGGGACTGCGGGGAGCGCCTTGAAGCTCCGTTTTGGTAAACTAACGGAGCTTATGGAGATGAAAAACCGACATTTGAATGGTGATTTATGCCTCAAAAATGGTAAGTTAATCATGAACAATAGGGGGTGAAAACTAATGAACCTAGGCTTTTATGGAGATATAATGGCAATACAAATGGGGATACGAATAGAGTTATCTTGCCGGATATTATATTATATATATGTGTGTGTGATCGGTTGTCTGAACATGTTGGTAAATCTTGATGATTAAAATTAAAAACATGTGGAATTGTGGAACCCATATCTTCAGACAAAGTCCAAGGAACTGGAACTTTGAAGATCAAGTTGGCACGAATTGAAATCGAGGACTCAATTTGATTCATCACAAGAGACGGGATGTGGATACCCTCTGGTAAACGTTAACAAAAAACTATGGAAAATCACCATGTTCAATGGGAAAACTCACTATTTCTATGGCCATTTTCAATAGCTTTTTGTATGTTTACCAGGCTGGGTAAATGATACACCAACCATCACCAAGCCAAAAGTTCGGCGGATGATTCTCCCAATCCAATTCCCATCATTCCAGTGATTCACGAGAAAAAATCACCGTTATATTGTATAATATTCCCATTACATTAGTTAATTATGTACAATGATATATTAGTTAATTTAGTGGATGATAGTTATAGTCTATAGTTAGTTATACAATATTATGATATTCCCATTACATCACCAATTTTTGATGATCAAATCAGCATTTTTGTTTGGGTAATCCTGGCTTGACATTCATCATCAGTTCCTTCTCGAAATTCAAGGTCCTGAATGAAAACTCCAATCTAAGCCGGCGGCGTTTTAGCAGCCTGCGGAGTGGCTAGATTCGGTGAACAGACAAAATGGCTGTCATTGGCTGAAAACGACACCATTCCTCAAGGTTTCGCAGGCTTTTGGGAAGGGATTGATTGGGTCAACGCAAATCAGCAGGAAAAACACATTGTTTACCCACCAAACAGGAAAAAAACAACCATTTGACTGGCAAGCAATGTGACGTTGCCCAGGAAAAAGATGGCTCGGCCAAGGTCTACCCGGTCTACCCTCTGCCACATGGCCCAGTCTGAGCCTCAAGGGCTTCGCCCTGCGAGGGCTTAGCCGGACTTGGGACTTGGGACTTGGAACTGGAGATTAAACCATGTGCTGCGGGTAATCTTGGATGCACATGAATTTGTTGGGGATTGATTCTTGGATTTCTTGGCGATAGCCACAAAGCATGCTTGACCCTATCACGTTTACGTTTCCTAGTCGTTTTTGCTGTTTTGCCTGTTAATGTGTTTCGCTATCTATTGACAAAAAGACGTGCACTACAAAGTTGTGACACATAGTTGGCTAAGTTGCGTTTAGAATAGATCAACAAGGGTCTCTGTGGTGGGTAGATCCATACTTGGATGGGTTTATAACTTTATAACGAACTCAGAACTGGAGGGCTACAGCTTGGTTGACTCCCACCTGGAACAGAGGTTTCCTCCCAAATTCTGGCGCGGGAGCGTGGAGCAAACTGAACATGGCGGGTGACCCAGCCAACCAACACCCCAAACCGCCCCAAACCGTTGGAACCGCCCGAAACATCGGAACACTCTCCGGTAGTCGGCGAAATCCACCAGCCACGTTTGCAACGATCTGGCGTGGCGATGTTGTACGCAGTTTTTCACCTCGTGTCATGGAAAACCCAAGGCCATAAACAACTATCATTTGAATTCATTTGAGGCTTTACAGTGATTTTGGCATTTTGGGGATGGTTATTGGGTTGATGATCGGGTTTACCACATGAATGATACAAAGTCCCATGCAAATCTCCCCATCCAAACATGTCCGAGACATTCCGAAACGATTTTGACCGAGGGGTCGTCCAGCCCTGGATGTTGCCGCTGCGTCCGACGTCCGGGTGAGGCAACTCTTGTTTTGCCCCCGGTTCTGCAGAGCTGGCGGCAAAACTAGACTTCTAGGGGCCAATTCTGATGCATCAGGGGTAGCCTTGGCAGTTCCTGAGTTGTTCACAATGCTTGAACATTCCCAGCCGGCTGACAATTGAAACACGTCACCATATATGTTTAGGGATCGTCTTGAAAATAACATCCAACACTCACATAGACATAGCTTCTTGGATGGGATCTCGAGTTTGCGTCCTTCAAACCTTTTGAATGATATGAGGGGAAAAACACCAACCAGGAACTGCCAACATTTCTTTCAAATGGCCTCCCCTTTTGGGGCAACGCGCCACAAAAGATCGAGGCTTCCTTTAAGGACCTCGCTGAGTAGACACCCAGAAAATTGCAGCTGTAAGCGGCATCGCTTTTCAAAAGAGAACTATGGTTGCACAAAATATGTAAATGATAATGTTACTATTTTATATATATAATCATACTATATGGAGGTCTCTTAAAATTGGCGTACCCCAAAATGGAAGGTGTCTAATAGAAATTCCTATTAAAATGATTTAAAATTGATGATTTAGGGGTACCCCCATTTCAGGAAACCTCCATATATATATATGTATTAAACACATACATTGCCGGCGAGGCCTTCAGCTTTCCGATCTTGTATTTTGTTTGGATCATACTGGATTGGAAAATTGATATCCCAAGGGTTATCAGCTGGTGCAATCCACAGGTTCATAATCCCATTACTCTTGGTAACTTAGCACTGTAGGGTCTAGAATTTCTTTGCTGCTTGATATATACTTGATACTGGCACCACCACATTTGCAAGGGTCTCATTGGATTTATCTAATCGGTTGCCTTTTGGTGAAATGGGCGCTTGATCTCCGCAACGATTCTGAGGTGTCTTGATTTCCGAGCGGTCCGCCGCGCGCTGAGTCCATGTTCAATCCCGCTGCGATTAAGATCTCTAGATCGGTTCTATTCATTTGAAGTCATCCCTAGAGTTCAAGAAAAAAAATGCCAAAAACTTAACGATGTTCCCAAACATAGATCCAGTATCGGGGTTGTCGCCCATAGATTTGGTACACAGAAAACCTTTGGATTTGACGCCAACAATTCTCCTCGATATGTGGCTAGAGACTAAAGATTTGGCGTGCATTGAGCTTTGACTGAAAATCGTGTACCCCTAAATCCAAGGGTGAATCATCATGTTCCCTATTAAAACTAGCTATATATCATTGGGGGATATTGGGGGTACATCCTATTTTTCAAACACAAAAAAAGGAGTTGAATCCCCAGTGGATGATGAGGAGTGGTCCCCACTCCTAGGCACGCTGGAGGACACGAACTTTGGCCCGAAAACCGCATGAATTCCCGCAGAGGAGCTTTTTGAGCATGGGTGGTAACCTGGTATGGAGTGATTTACTCCCAAATCTCGAGGTTTACATGGGTTTACTATATCTGCCTCTCTCTCTCTCTCCCTCTCTCTCCCTCTCTATCCATCGCCTTCTCAAGAAGTTCAGCAGGGTCTACTATGGTTGTCCCATCCCAAAATATTATTGACTTTCATCACTCCAGGATAGAAACATGCAAATGTCTGAGGTTGCAAGGCACCAAGCTACTCTTACATATCTCCATGCAGTGTGTTGTCCGTCTTGCGGCTCCCCCATTTTTACACGGCACTGCCGGTGCTGTCTGTCGCCCACTGCAGGAACAAAAACTCATTCTTCACTCACTTGCGCCGAGCTGAACCTCCAATCCCCCCATCTGCGGGAGACCCGGCGGACAGTTCGAAAAAACCTTGCCGCTACCGAACCAACAGTAACCAACAGTAACCAGCATAAATTGAAAACATAGATCTGCCTGCAACCATCTGCAAAAGTCTGGCGCACTTTTGGTATGAACATGTAGGAACATCTCGCTGGTTCTGCAACCAAGCAAGCAATCCGCTGGGAAATTCCTTCTCTTCAGAATCATCTGGCTGGTGGTTTCAAAGCTCTGAAAAAGATTAGCATGTTGTTTATTGAAGCTATTGACTACATAATTGACATATAAATCCATATAAATCATCTGGCTGGTTTATTGAAGATCATCAAACATATCAAACCCTGGTTAACTCGTTGTTGACTCGTTGACATCAGCGCCGCGGTCAGCGCACTCAGATCGTTAACTGGCCTAGGCTTAGTTCATTCTCCCCATGAAACATGGGGAGAAAAAAAACTACCATAATAGGATACCATCTGGCTATTTAACATAGCCATGGAAAATCACCATTTTTAATAGGTAAACCATCTATAAATGGGCCATTTCCCATTGCTATGTTAAATAACCAGAGGGTAATTGGATAATTATCATTGGATCATTGGACCATTGGATCATTGGATTTGGGTTCTCCCAACCCCAGAGAAGCACTACCGTTTTTTGCACCAACAATCGCACCAGGCATCAACAGTCGCACCTCGCTCAGTGATGGAAAATGTTTCCAAAAAAGTTCCTCGGAACGCAAAGGCCAGCCGTGGGATTTGCCCAGCAATTCACTTCACGCCGCTTTCCCCATGGCCAATCTTGAAAACTCAGAATAGATGATTCATATATGTATCTCTATATCTCTATATTTCTATATCTCTCTATCTATCTGTCTATCTAACTAACTAGCTAGCTAACTAACCAACTAACTCACTAACTAACAAACAAACTAACTACCTAAGTAACTAAACTAACAAACTATCTACCTATCTACCTATCTGTCTGTCTGTCTATCTGTCCATCTGTCTATCTATATTTTTATCTATCTGTCTGTCTATCTACCTATATATATATATATGCACAGTATACACACGTGTTTAGCGATTGAGTCGTGCTCTCCATTGTATCCATCAAATGCAGTTTGGCAGCCCCTCATTTAAGTGGTTTCTCATTGGGTTGCCGCGGTTACTGGTTGCGAATGGTCCAGAGTCTCATGGGGGAATGCCTGAAAGCCCAGTGGGGAGCATGATTTCAAAAAATATTTTGGGACCCTTGGAATGGGGTTGATTTTAAGGTACCCTCTGGTAAACATACAAAAAACTATGGAAAATCACAATTTTTAATGGGTAAATCCACTATTTCTATGGCCATGTTCAATAGCTATGTTAGTTTACCAGAGGGCATTAGCTAGGACCTAAAGGCTTCTGTTAGTGAGCACACTCAAATTGAAGGCAACGAAGCAACCACACCAACACGACGACACGACGACGAGACGACATGGCGACGACATGGCAAGGACACGGCCACGACATGACGACGAAGTGACAACAACATACAACATCATGGCAACAACCACACCGGGATTTATATGGTCCCCTCCTAATAACGTGATGATTTTTGAGGTGCGGACCCATAAACGTCAAAAAAATGTGTTTGTAATATGGAACTTAGATTTATCCATAAAAATCACCCAAAATCCGATATCTTACCCATAGGATCCATGTATGCTATATATGGTAACATGGATCCCATCAATATACCCCCTTTATGTTAGCATATAAATACCAGCACCATGGATCCTATGGGATATGATTAACTAGAAATCGAACTATTCCTCCACCATCCGAACATGGCTTGCTGGAAAACCACCCATTTGGCCCAGCCATAGTTCGATGACTTTCCCAGCGAATGATTCACCTCCATGGTTCGGGAGCAGCCACGTAAATGATTACCGGAGGGTATATTATGATATGTCTGGGAAAATATCATATGTCAGAAACCTGAAATATCTGAAATGTTGGGTCATTTGGGGATACTTACCCCTTACTAATCATCATTCTAGTGAGGGAGAACAGTGAGGTCGTTATAATTTACCCACATACGTGTATATATATATATATGTGTGTGTGTGTTTTTTATTTATTTATAATCGATGACTTTCCATTCCCATGCAGAGGGTACATTTAGGGAATTTAAATACCATTGTATCCTCTGGAAATTTCGTCCTCACATAAATCCTCTTGTAATTTAACATAGTGATACATAGTGATTAAAAATGGTCATCTAAAAAAAAAGTTGATTTGCCCATTAAACATGGTGATTGTCACTAGCTATGTTACCAGAGACTAGGTCATCAAGGACCATCAGGTTTCGTGATCCAAAGGCCCGAGGCGCTCAACTTTCTCCATGGGGTTGTAAAATCGGAGAGTCACCGTAGTGGTCTGGGTTGTGGCAGTCGCCTTAGGCTTTCTGGTTCCCAAATGACAGGTGAAACATCATGTAGTAAAACATGTTTTGACCCTGTAACCACCCCACCTATATTTACGTTTTTGGAGATGGGAAAAAGTTGCAATAGCTTCTAGGACTACCTACTACTAACTCATAGTGAAGCGGGTGAAGGATCAAAAAATAAATAAAAACGCATCAAAAAAAAATATCCCCATAAGTATCAAAATAAAAATTGATTTGCATCAAAAAAAAATATTCCCCTGGACTTCTATGGAACTGTCCAAGATTTCAACGTGGTACACGCATCAAAAAATAAATAAAATTTGCATCAAAAAAAAATAAATTCCGAGGTATGCTAATACAAGTGAGACTCGTACGTGTCTGGAGACAGGGGAGGGAGGGTCAGATGTCGATTGCCGATCTGTCCGCAATATCCAGGTGGTCCGTATCAAACAAGAAAATTCCGAGGTATGCTAATACAAGTGACTCGTACGTGTCTGGAGACAGGGGAGGGAGGGTCAGATGTCGAAGAAAAGGTCGACTGTCAGCAGACAACAGATACCAATGCATATTAAATCACAACTACTCTTGGGATACCGACTCAGACGAAGAGTCCCATTAAGGTGCTCCATAACGCAATGCTCATACATGCGAGGCGATCACACGTCTGGAGAACTCTCTTGAGATCCCAACAGATACCAGCGCATATTAAATCACAACTACTCTTGGGATACCGACTCAGAGGAAGAGTCCCAGCAAGGTGCTCCATAACGCAATGCTCATACATGCGAGGCGATCACACGTCTGGAGAACTCTCTTGAGATCCCAACAGATACCAGCGCATATTAAATCACAACTATACTCTTGGGATACCGACTCAGAGGGAGAGTCCCAGCAAGGTGCTCCATAACGCAATGCTCATACATGCGAGGCGATCACACGTCTGGAGAACTCTCTTGAGATCCCAACAGATACCGAATAAAGGGTCGAGTCCCAGCAAGCAAGCTGCTCCATAACGCGATGCTCATACATGCGACGCGACAGCATGTCTGGAGATGGAAGGTCGGATATCAGAGGAAGGTCGGTTTTCTTCAATGTTTCCCTGGTTTTCTTCAATTGTTCCATGGTTTTCTTCCATTTTTCCATGTTTTTCTTCATTTTTTTCATGGTCTTCTTCAATGTTTCCCTGGTTTTCTTCAATTGTTCCATGGTTTGGTTTAGGGCTTAGGGATACAACATGTAGGTATAATTACGTGATTATTTGTAGTTTATTTTGGGATCAAAGCTGTGTATAAAAACAACCACAAATATGTCATATATATATACGTCTGTATATCTATAAGTAAATATGTATGTGTAATTATTATATATATATATATTTACATATATATATATTTATGTAAATAAATATACTGAGAGATACACAATTATATAAATATTTACATGGATATGTATATACATATTAATGTTTATATATATACATTTATATAAGTACATATATATATATAAGTGCATATATAAATGCAAATATATACATACATATATACATATATATATACACATATATATATATATATATATGTCTATATATATATGTCTAGATATATGTATATATATACACATAAATTTTAACATAAATATGAATATAGTCGAATCAAACTATATAGTGTATTGAAAAGTGTCTTTCTTTTTTATTTAAATAGTTTAAAAAAAAGCGGGAGGGGGGGATTGGGGGGGAGGGCTGAAGAGGGGCCCTAGCGTCTACTTCAAGATCAGCTAAGGCGTCTTCCCCAATGACAGCACTTGTTTTACTCTCAGCCTGTTGCCGGTCAGTGCTTGTCTACAGGGTTACTCTATATACCTCTTTCTTGAGCCTTGAAGGGCGCATATAAATGTGCTCAATACTCATGCATGTACCTATGTAGGTATTAGGTCGAAACAAAAACACAGGCACAAATTCAAAAGCAATGAGTAGAGCCACTACGCCTTGCCGTACCCAATTGGTATTAAGAGTATCTTCCTGACTTCTCTACACAATGGCAAATAGCAAAAGAAACCGGAGTTACGCAGTGGCTTCGAATTGAAAAACACGTGAAAGCAGCGAATGTCCTAAGGACATGTCGAAAAAGAACAGCGGATTCGCTAATTTTTCCAGTAGTGACCAATGGTGCTTCGCGCACGGTCTCTCCACAGGCAAAATGCCTCGCTCTACCGGTGAAAGTTCGAATTGAAAAGTTCGGGTTCGCAAGATTCAGAAATTCAGGTCATACGAAAACAATTGACCAAATCACGAAATAAACGGAAATAGCGGATCTCCAAAGTTGCTCATTCAAGCAAACAATGGACTGAAATCGAAGTTGGTAAATTTTTGAAGTTCGCTCCATTCGGAGTGGTCTGCTCGCCGGATGATTCATGGAGATAAATGTATATAGTATCTCTATTTACAAGAGTCTCTATTTACATTAAATTGAAGTTCAGACACTTGTGGCATTATCTCTATCTAAAAGAGTATATGCCATCTGTGTGAAATAAGTTGAACGCACAGAAAAACTGTACACGGCTTCTCATGCTGTGTTATCTTCAATTAAGAAGTGTACACTCACTCATCGCCACTCACTTGATCTCCATGGTCTGGACGCTGAAGATGAGGATCCACCCCACTCTGTGTTGCCCTGATACGTCGATGCTTGATCTTCATATGCCTTTCTCTTTTTCTCCTTCTGTCTTTCCTTTCTTGAATCAGCATACTGCTTCTTCTTGTAGGCCTGTTTGTAATGATGTCGTTCATTCCATGACATATCAGAAGGATCAAGATGGATAAGAATTGGATTATGAGCATCGCGATCATTTGGAGCAACCATGAAGATGTTGTGATCACCATGTAAGCAAGTTTCATTTACCTTGAAGTAAAATTCACCCACATAGTTCATGTGATCTTCATCCTCAAAGTCTTCTGGGTGTTCCTCACACATCAAACGTGAATTGTTTCATTTACCTTGAAGTAAAATTCACCCACATAGTTCATGTGATCTTCATCCTCAAAGTCTTCTGGGTGTTCCTCACACATCAAACGTGAATGACCCCACTCAACAACTGTTAACATACAACAATCACCTTTACCATTTGTCTTGTTCATGAGCTCGTCGGTGTATGTTGCTGTTGTAATGCCATCCAAGTGCGTTGCAAGAAAATCCAAGTCACGATAACTGCAAGAAATGAAATGCTTGACCCTGATTGGAGGGCAAGTTGGATCAAAATTCTTGCGCATGGCTTGTGTTGCAACACCTACCATTCTGTTAATCCAGAATTGGATAAGGCTGTGTTGATATGTAGGGACACCTGGAGATTTTGGTGTGCTGTAATAGCATGCCTTGTTTCCATCACCTGCGATGAAGTCAACTTGATATCTGGCACACTCAAAAGCCATAACAGCTAAGCTTTCACCAACAATCCCAGCAGAGTCTGATGCATACTTCTGTCCGACGTGATAAACGCACACACGTGTCATTCTCATCCTAGCTCTTGTCAAGTCAACAATCTCATCTGTATCTCGATCCTTTGTCTTTCCCAAGATACTTCAAAGATTGCCCATGAGACTTGTCGAACTCGTGTGTCGTTGTCATCTGTGTGATATCCAGCAATTTGCTTGATATAGCCATCCTTTCCAAGGCGAGCTGCCACCATCAAGTCATGATAGTCATTGAAGCAAGTTTTAAAGTCAACCTCGTCGAGTCTTTCTCTGTGAGGATACAACGAACCAGCCTCGCAATTCATGAAAAGATGTCCTCCAAAGTTCTTGATGACATTGATGAAGTAATTGTTGAACTGTGATTTGGTTTCATCAAATTTTTCATGATCCTCATCGATAGTGTAGTCAATGTGTGGAATGAATTGTTGAAATCTTTCTGGAACCGGGCATTTTTCAAATCTGTTTCTGCACCAGTTTCCCAAATTCCAAAACATTGCTGTTATCTGTGGAGAGGATCTGTATGGAAATTCAGCATCCTTGTACGTTGGGTCTGATAGGCCTCCACCTAAATACCTGTAAGCCAAGCTATGCAAGATCATACAGTAAGGCAAGACCTTGTGTTCCTCAACGTAATCTTGGAGTACCTTTGTGAGATTTCCAAAATCGTCATCAATCCTCTGTTCTGCTTCTTTTGAGGATCTTTCTGCTTTGTCTTGATGAAGAGGATGCATCCTTGGATCACTACAACCATATTCAATGCGCTGATTAAGTTCTTGTAATTCTAGTTGTGGATCCTGATTCTTGTGTCTGGCAATGTACTCAACCATCAACTGGTCATCTGTAAGATGGTACCAAAAATCATGATGTGGAGACATGGTCTTCCTGTACTTAACATGCCAAAACATATGTCGATGCTTCGAAGACGCTGGATAACCTTTGTTGTAAAATCCTGCCCATTCACCATGGTAACCATCTGAAAAACAATCCTTCAATTTTCGAAAAACTGAATCATCTTCGTTTCCAGTGATATCTTGACCATAGTAAAGTCGAATTGCAGGTTTCACTTCAGGAGCTGTCTCATCATCTTGAATGTCTGTTTTCTTCTCCCCTGATTCCTCCTTTTCTGAGGAGCGTTCAGGTGGAGCTGATTCCTCTTTCTCTGAAGAGCCTTCAGCTGGGACATGTGGCTCCTGTGTGTCTTTTTCTTCTTCTTCTTCTTCGACAGCAATCTCCTCATCTTCATCCTCTTCTTTCTCTTCTTCCTCTTGTCGTTCCTGGTTTGACAAAACTTTCCTTGATCTTTCGTTGAACATTCTGATTGCACATACTGATCCATTTCAATGTACACTCAACCAATTTGTCATCATCAGTTTCCAAAATGATATGTTTGTCCTCAATGTTCAAACTTTCAATGGTATGCTTGTACTCAGGATCACATGCGCCTGGTCTTTGAAGATCTGGAAGTGGAGTCTCTGGATCATCGTCCACCATCTGAGGATCCTCTGCTCCAAAGAAATTTTCTGCGCCAAGGTGTTCATTGTCCTTGAGAACTTTGTCAATATCCAGTTTGCACTCATAGTACTTGTCGTAAGAGATCTCATAACCCATCATAGGTGCATACTGCTCCATAAATGTTGAAAAAGAAGCATCTGATAATGCTGACATCATCAACCATAATGAGAAGAAGCTTATGTCACCACGTTCAAGGGGTCGACTTCCTTCAAGATCATCTTCTGTGAGGATTGTTTGGCCTTGGAGTGTAATATCATGGAGGATCTGTCTGTGCTCTGGTTTGAGTTGCCTGACTAAGAACAGTCCCTGTCGATCTTCCATATTTCTTCGAGGATTTGCATCAGGTAATACCTCACTTTCTTGTTGTGGTTGTGTTTCCTCTCTTTCTTGAGAGCATACACCTTCTTCCTCTCTTTCCTGAGAGCCTGATGCCTTTTCCTCCTCTTTCCTGACAAAAACTTGTAGTCTTGGCAAAAACTCCAAATCATCTTCAGCATCATCATCATCGTGACCTTCCATGTCCACATTCTGTTGCTCTGATCCTGGGATGTGAGCGATCTTGTCCTTTCCAGCTACCCAGATGTAGCCATCGAGCTTTGTAGATGTGTGGAAGTCACCTGAACCGCATTCCCTGACCTTTGTCCTTGCTCTTGCAGATTGATGGAATGCTTCATGCTGAAAGAATTGATTGTAGGCATGTTCAACAAAGAATCTGTAGGATTGAGCTGTCAATTCCTTTCTGCTATCCACAAATTGTCGAAGCTTGTTCAAAGCAAAAACTGTGAAATGGCTGAAGCTAGCAGGTGCTTCATCTTCATACAGATCGATTGCCATGATCATCATCTTTGTGGAAAACGAGAAATGCCGTTCAGGTTCAGGGATGACTGTTCTCTTGTTCATGGGAACTGTAATTCCTTGGATAGTCATGTCATACCCATGTGTGTTCAACTCCAGTGCATCCAAAATGTTACCATCACGGTCCTTCTTTCTCCTGCAGAAATCTCCCCAGAGTTTGTTGTTCTCTCTAATGAACTGATCAAGATGCTTAGTGTAAAAGACAAAGACTGCTTCTGAGAGATACTCCATGTCCTTCTGTATTGCTAAGTCTCTTTCGTATAGCAAGAACTTCTCTCTCCATTCGTCTCTGTTGATACTGTGTCTGTCTTCCCAACCTGTTGGGGCAGTTTGACCTCGCATCCAGTCTGTCCAATATTGTCGACAAGAGTTCAAATAACCTTCCATGGCTTCAATGTTTTGCTCCTTATGGAAGTGTGCCAACATGCGTCCAATTTCCCAAGCTCTTGTGAAGAGTAGGCATTGATGTCCTGTCCATGGTAATTTTTCCCAATCTGAGCGAGTGATTGATTGTCTACGAAGTGCTATCTTTTGTGAAGAGAGTAGTAGGTTCCATTCACGCAGAACTATCACTTTTTCTCCTGAGGAGTTCTTGATGAGTTCACCGCTCTCTTCTCTTGCACAGACAATACCTGCCTCATACAGGACCCAGGGATTCGATGCAGAAATTGAACTTTTGGTAGCCTGTTCTACCACAGGGTCTTCAATATCATCTGGTGGATCTTCTGCTTCCCAGAGATTGACAGCCTCTTCACCCATTGGGTCGTCATGGACGTCCACTGATGGCTCCTCTTGTTGATTGTCTTGAGCATCTTGTTGAGGATCATCATGTTGTGGTGATTCTGGACTTCCTGATGAGGAGCGTTGTTGCTCCCATGCATCTTGAGGTTCCTCTCTTTCTTGAGAGCGTCCTCTTCTTGATGGCTGTTCATATGGATTTTCCATGGGTTCATCAGCCTGCGCAGATACCTCTCTTTCTTGAGAGCCTTCTGCTGCAGATACCTCTCTTTCTCGAGAGCCTTCTGCTGCTGCACCATAGATTGATTCCACAATCGGGTCAAAGTCATTCTCATTGCATAGTGGTGTACCAAAAACTAATCTTCCATAGTTTTGTGGAACTTGCTGACCCATGAACTCCCATGCTGTGATTCTGACTTCCTCAGGAATGTCTTGTCCAGGAATAAATGTTGTACCTTTCTCCTTCATGACATGGTTCCATGTTGTGTTGGTGTGCCATGAACCACCTGTAACCGATGGAGGTAGAGAATGGCCACGTCCTTGATGAGCAACGTTACATGCTATGGTAGGGAGTTGTTCCTTGACGTGGAGGTACTGGAAAGGAATGTCACCATGAAATAAAATGACACCATTCTTTGTCAGATAGAGTTGGTTGTCCACAATAAAACTTGGATCCAACACGAGGTTCACTGGTCGCCTATAGTTTCTTGGAGGCTTCGTGCCCTCTGCCATCCTTATGTAGCCCTGACCATTGTCATTGTGGTACATGAAGTGAACTGCATCCCTTCTGCCTTTCCCACTTCCTTTCACAAAGGTCTTCAGGCCTGATTGTTGAATGGAATCTAAATTCATGTAGTCAGTGACATGAAAAATCCAGCCCAAACTGATAGCCTCATCATATGTCAGTTGGTGGTGTGCCACAGTGGGATCGACAACTTGGTTGCTATGTCCTTGAAAAGCACCAAGACGAACGTCGAATGGATACTCTGCCATTGGGCTATATGGGTACCACTGCCATCTCATGGAGATTCAACAAAGAAACGTTGTTTTGGATTACACAGTAACATAGCAGCAAAATCTGCTCCAGACATGTGATATTCCTTTGGATTGTCTCCTTGCATCTGATCAAACAGTAAGGAAATGTTCATAGCTCCACTGGCAGTGAATAACGTTTTGTCTCTGCAATGTCTCAACACATTGGATAGCCTCTTGCTACATGACATATAATAACTTCTCCTTGATGAGCTAGTCATGTCCACGTGGAAACCATTGCATCGTTCATCAAACCAGTTTTCTTCTGCCTGAGTTGTAAAGCCACAGAGATACTTCAGAAAACTTGAAGTCCATTTCAAAGATTCATCAAATTCTCCATGACTAGTTCCCCAGTGCAAAATCCAAGCTATTGCGTCCATGAACATTTCATGTCTGTCAGTTGGTCTCATGTTGTGTGGACCCATCAATGTATGTAAATTGCGCTCTCTCTTCTTCCTCACTTGCTCGTGAGCCTGAAACCAATCTGTTTGGCGCCTGTAATCATAGCAAAATGATAAATGATCCTCGTTGGGCAATGTCGATGGTGTTCGAAATTTGTCAGCTGGGATTTCCTCTGATCTCCTCAGAGCATATCCATCAGCTGAATGTCTTCGACTAAAATCATAGCTTTGATGTTCTTGACCTCGAGTGTTCGATTGTGCCTGATCACTAGATGATGCGGCTGAGGCCCTGTTCCACCGGCTAGAGCTCGACATGTTGAAGAAACAGTGCGATCCTCGAGACTCTGCCTCTTGAGCCGCAGGCACAAATTCAAAAAATAGTCAAGAATCCCTCAAGGTGTCACCTAACAGAAATACATCATGTCTGAAATCAACATGACTGCAAACTGTTGGCAACCATGACCTGAGGTAAGCCTTGTGTTCCAGTAGTGATCTGAATGGTGGATGAGCATCAACTTCCTTAAGAACACCTTGTCGAACAGCATCAATAAGATTCTGAGGATTGGCAGACTTCTTGGTCAAACAATCGGCTAAACACCATTGAGTTCTGATATGTGACAAATCAGCAATTGAACCTGAACATGCTTCCTTCCTAAGCATCTGAATCATATGAATGGTCTCTTGTTGTTCAGGAACATGAGTAGTGCTGGCAGTAGTCACAAGATTGTTTGCATCAGTCCTCATATGAATCTCACTTGAAAGTCCAGTGATGTCCTTGATCAGTCCTCTCAACATTTGACATGTACCATAACACTTCATGAGTGCATACAACTCTGCAACAGTTGTGCTCAAAGTGGTTCGTTTGATTTTGGTAGATTCAAAGAAAATAAGAGAACCTCTAGTGTTTCTGCTCTTTTCCTTTCTTGGTTCAGCCATGAAAATAACCATCGCGCGCTGTGAGGATTTGTCGCTGTTGTTCCTAAACGCTGCATCTGGCATTGCAACTAATCTTGGATCACCTTGAAGTGGCCAGAACATAAGTTCCATCGGGTCACCTACAATTTGCCTGCAAAGTTTGTTCAGCGTTTTGCAATCACCTATGGTGGGGGCAGCAGCGGCAGAAGCACAACGTGAAAACTGATAACATGACTGAAATTGAGTTCTTGATTGTAACCAATTGATACTACCTAAGAGTGATCTATAAGCAGTGTGGAGATCTTTGTCACATTTGTCTTCATCCTTCAAACCTTTTGGTATAACAACCTCAGTAAGTTCACTGACGCAAAGTGATTGTTCAACAGTGATATGTGATTTCTTCTTGGTCTTCTCATCAATGATCCATTTCACACGTTGACCAGTGAACATCAAATCATTCACATCTTCATGACCAATCTTGAATTGTGACTTGACAACTTTCTTGAACTTCTCCAGAAACTCTGGAGTTCCTGTAATGAACAAGTCGTCAACATGCAAACAACACATGCCAATAGGTTTTCTTCCCTTGGCATTACTGCCATTCACAGGGTCCATGAAGTGTTCCAAGAGTTGTTCAACAATCTCTGGTGTCAACTGTGGTGTCGTGGCAAGATAAGTACGCTCTGAAGGTAAGAAGACTGAAACAAGTACTTCAGCTTCTTCTTCCAAACTTGTGGAAACATTGTCCTTGTTCATGTCATGATTCATCTCAAGCAACCACCAAACTCCTTTCCTCTTCACAATAGAAGTTCTCAAGTGAAACTTCTTTCGATCATAATGTGAATCAGGAGTTCTCAAAGCTTTTGCACGATAGGCAACTTGAGCATGACCATTTTCAAAAGGATACCAACCAGACTTGTGTTCAACAGATTCCAAAAACTTCAACAAGGTTTCATCAACAACAGGAGTCCAAGCACAATCTTCAACCTTCTTCTCCTTGAACTCTTTCCTCTGTTTCCATGTTTGGGTTTGTTGATAGCAAGCTGAAAACAATCTTTCTTCAACCAAAAGAGACTTATGAACTTCCTCAGCAATGTCGGAGGATTCACCACGCGTTTCCTCACTGTCTTGTGAGCTTACGTAGTATGTCACAGGTGCTGGTTCTGTTGCCTCAGAGTCAGCAAAGCTAACCTGTTTTGGCTCCTTGAAAGCACCATCATAGCATACATATGTACACCTGTCAGCTCTTGTAGGTTGAATACCATGCGAAATCAGAAATTTGTCAAGGCGGTTCCACCATCTACGTGGTGCGTCCGCAAGTCCATAGACGGAACGAGTGCACAAACCAACCAAGTAAGGAGGCAAACCAATGTCAGTAGGCAACTGAACATGGATAACGCGGCGGTCTAAGTCGTATGTTTCCCCCTGAAGGAAGGCAGTTTTCAAGTCTAAATGGAGTAAATCCCAGTACATCGAGGCTGCATGCTGAGATGCCACACGAAAACCAT
The DNA here is from genome assembly GCA_947184155.2 of Cladocopium goreaui. Lineage (NCBI taxonomy): Eukaryota > Dinophyceae > Suessiales > Symbiodiniaceae > Cladocopium > Cladocopium goreaui. Next base: position 3,021 of record CAMXCT020006562.1, on the reverse strand, counting down.
ACCTGGTAGCAGTAGGACTGTCAGTCTGTAAGTCATACTTTTGAGCATCTTGAAAGCCTCTACATACCCATCTAGCCTTGAACTTCTTGAACTGTCCATCCTTATCAACCTTGATGGTAAGCACCCATCTGCCAGTGACATAGTTATCAATCTTATGACGTCTCTTGTCTCTGAAAGTCATGGCAGTGAAATCCAGAAACCTTCTGAATTCTTCAAGCTTGGCTTGTTTGATCTCCTTAGCATACTTTCTCAAGACTTCTTGAGTGATAACTGATTCTGCCTTTGGCTGCTTCTTCCCATTCTTGGCAAGATACTGTTCAAACTGTTTGAATCCAGTAACATCGTATGAACCAAACTCAGGTGCAGCTTGGACCTTTGGTCCTAAAGGAACGAAAACAGTACCATCAACATCGACAAAATGAGAGTGGTCTGATGTGTAAGGTTCAGTGTCCACATCTTCTTCCTGAAGCTGGGCAATGTCATCCTCAGTCAAAACAGGAGTGTCGTCTGTTTCATATGGTTCTGTTTCATCATCATCATGTTGTGATGATACCAATTCTGGTGTTCCTTGTGAAGACTGCTGTTGCGCTGGCTGCGCAAAGTCACCTGGCGTAAACGATGTTGGTGTAGTAGTAGGCAATGGAATTGTATTATCATGTGAACTTGAGGCAGTAGGATCATGTGAAGGTCCTTCATCTTCATCTTCATAAGGTTTCTGAGTGGGAACTGAAATTGGCTGAACATGACCTGGTAATTGAACCTTTGGCCTCTTGATAATCACCTTTGCCTTTGCCTTTGGTAAAGCATCAGTAGAATCAGTTGAGATCTGTCTCTGTTTCCTTTGAACTCTGATAGGCTCTGACGTCGGCTCAGGTCCTGGTGGTGAATCGTCATCTTGTCCAGGATCAGCAATCTCTTCGATTGGAATGTCAGGATTGGAAAACGGAGTTGATGGTGAACTTGGTTGATGTGTTCCCCCGAGTCCTGTATTCCTGGCATATCCAAATCATCATCAGGTGGTGGTCCATAATCATCTGGAATGATGTACTCTTGATCATCATCATCATCTGGATCAGGTCCAGTATTGTAATCAGGTTGATTATCATCATCCAGAGGATCTTCTGGTTCATCACCACTCAACATCTCATCATCCTTTGGTGGAAACATCACCATGCTGATCTGGATGAATGGGATGTCACCATTTGGTGGGTGTGCGACTTGAACTAGGCGGATCTTCAACTCTCATTTGATAGACCAGTCGTATTCTCGTTGAAACCGACGATTTCATACTCCATTCATGGATTGTGACTGTTCATGATGTGGATAACAACTTGTGACACAAACATGGAAGTAACATGATCATAGTAACCAGGTTTCCATGAGTTAAGACAGCATCTTAAGGATGTTGAAACAAAGGATTCACTCTTCCATAAGTTCCTCTGAACACACTGCAATCTTCAAAGTACATTTGAGGCAATGTCTTCTTTCTGACATCTTGAAGTCCAGGAATCAGTTCAATGATTCTAGGGTCAGTTGATTCTCTGACACTAGCCTCTGTACTCCTTGGCAACTGATCAATCTTCCTCAATGTTTGAACAAGTAACTGAGTGGTAAATCTCTGTGGAAGAATGTGCTTCAACGGCACTGGAATCGAGGTCTCAACATGATGCAAATCTTGCAACAAACACGAGCACTCAGGTTCACGGTCCAAAAACATTGACGTGCCACACAATGCTCCATCATCAAAATGTTCCAACAGATCTTCAAACAAGAAACATTGTCTCATGTTCTGCAAAGGTACAAGTTTTGTGAACTGCGCAATGAATGAACACAAGTGAGATGGTAAGACCTTCCAGTGTGGATCATTCCAAAGCTTCCCTTCTCTATTGAAGGCATGCTGTGGTTCCAACATGTCAAAGTCTTCATCATGATTGTAATACACACGCAAGTTCTTGATTGAAGGATCACAACGACAGTAATTTGTCATGTCAAGGTTGAAACAACCAATGTGATACTTGATTCTGTCCTTCTGAAATTTCTTCCAAGCCAAAAACTGAGCAAATCCTGAATCAGGTGGTGCAATCACCAAGAAACCTTTTCCTCGGTCAGCTTGCCATTTCATCACATCAAGGCAAAACTTGAATACCGAGTATTTCCAGGAATTTGGTGAATGATTTGTGATCAACACGTATTCAGGATCAAGCTTCTCAAGTTGTTTCCAAACTTGGTTTTGTTTCTTTTTGCTGTTGAAACTCCAACCATGCTTGTGGTCAATAGGTTCACCAACCTTCATGTTCAATCGTGCCATGTGCCAACTAAGACCAGTGTTGCTACTGAAAAGTTCCACAACATCACACTTGCCAGTCTGACAAAACCAGTGAGCTTGTTCACCTAAGTATGCTTCAGCATATTCAGCGATATCTGGTTCATAGTCATCTTCATCTTCAACTGCAAGTGGGACAGGTTCCGATGTGTCAAGTCCAGGAACAGCAACATCATGCCATTCATCATGGTCACGTCTCACCTTCGATTGATTAACACGCATGACTGCGTTGTCAACATGAACATTGACCATAGCACCTTCCTGAGAGATAACAGTACCTCTGATCCATCTTTCCTTCTTCCATGCCTTTGAAGCAATAGCATTAGCATTGACAGGGGAACTCCAAACGAAACCTTGTCACCTGGTTTGTAAGGTCCATCTGATGGCATTGTTCGTTTGGCCATGTCATGTCTGAGGTCAGCAGCTTGTCTGGCTTCCTGATGTGCCCTCAGTGCTAACCTTTGCAACTCGAGTTGTGTTTTGTCTTCAGGTAAGGGATCAACACTAAGTTGAGCAGGATCAGAAGTCTCAATATCCAGAAGATCTGGTGGTCTTCTACCAGTGGCAATTTCCAAAGGAGAATAACCACTAACAGTGGGTTGAGTGTTTCTGGCCCAAACAGTACGCTTCACAGCTTCTCTGATGGTGATTCCTTTGAACCTATCATCTTCAAGGTTCTTGGACATGATTTGCCATTG
>CAMXCT020006561.1:280426-398786 GCA_947184155.2 Cladocopium goreaui | reverse complement strand
TGACGAACTCATATTTTTCAGAGGGATTGAAACCACCAACCAGATAGTCGTATCATATCATATCTATTAGTATCAATAATATTCTAAACCAAAATGGGTATGGGTCAAAGCCCTGGTGCCCTAGGTACCCTAAAATAGCTGGTGAATTTGGATGGTTATTCCCAAATATGGTAATAATAGGTTTTAACCCATTTTTAACCAATCAATCTCCAAATCTTATCAATACTTGCATCAAGTATTACATCATTTTTCCAACATCCTTCCACCTGGGCATCCATGGCTGCGCAACCTAAACGTCGACAGGACTACGAGCTGGCCCTGAACTGGTTCTGGCGAAGAAGGCTCACGGACGAGAAGCTGAAGGACGAAGACGTGAAGGCGGAAGAGTTAGAGATGGTTAGGTCATCTTAGGTCTAGGAATTCCCTCAAAAAGAAAACATTATATAGAACGTAAATGAACATAGTAACATCTATGCTACTAAAATGGCCTCTGGCAGTCTCACTCAATGGCATTATTTCATATTATTTCAGGTTGGTGATCTGTCTTACATTTATCCAACGGCTGTGTTTGAAGATCGTGTGATTCAAGAATTGATGGTAACTAGCATGTTTTCTGCTAAATTGGTGGCATAACTATCAAGTATACGCAATTTTCAGACACAGGACGTGAACCTTCCGAAACCGTTTCTTGTCACTGGAGAACTCATTTGTTTCTTGAGGAAGGGGACCAGACAGTAGAAGTGTCATGTCATTTCGGGAACTTGCATTTCGGGACAATGAATGGAGATTCAACCCGCCCCACCCCCAAAAAAACAGTTACCACCCAACAATCGATGGTCAAGATTAGCATAGATTAGCCTTTCTAAACGTAGTTATTGACATTGAATGTTACTGATGGTAAATCAGCCCTTAAGAAGCCCTTGTCATTTGGGGGGTCAGCTCTTCCCTAGGAGCTGAATGTTGAGCTGGATAAATACCGGGACAAGGAGGCGAGATCGTGGCGAGTTCGTTCTTCGAATGGAGACTGCACCATTTTGGTACCCAAAAGTGCTGTACCACAATTTTGGGGTCATGCTTTACTCATGATCTCATGATTATGTAGTTTCAGAACTTTGGGTCTAAAAAAAGTATGTAGATTTTCGTGGACCATGATCCACGAAGTGGCTGGCCCCCATGGTTAAACGAATGTATACTGTATATATATATATGTTATTATATTATATATAACTTAAATTGTTGTACATTGCCCGGATTTATATACATATATTTATACACTATACATGTAATTATAAATCATAAAAAATCATATAAACATAGGTGACATATATGATAATTGATAATATACAATATATTCGATAATATATGACAATATATGTATATATATATATAATAATATATATGAATATATATGGCAATGTATGGTAATATGCATCATATTCATTTGTGTTTCCATATTTTCTCAGAGACCTGAGGTGGTTTGTCAGATCTCTTACGGAAGCGCCAGGAAGCTGCCGACCGGGACATGTTCCGCTACGTGGAAGAAAAGGCGGGTGAAGGGTCTGGCCTGGTTGTTTGGTTAGAGGTAAAAACCATGAATCATAGGAAAACCACAGGAAAACCATAGGAAAATACCATGAAATGGTGGTTTAGTGGTAATTTAATGATGATTTAATGGTAATTTCAGGTGATTTACCCTCTGGTTATTTAACGTAGCTATGGAGAATCATTATTTTTAATAGGTAAATCATCAAAACACATATAATTTTGCCATTTTTCATGGCTATGACAAATAACCAGAGTGTATATGGTAAGAGAAAAACTGGTAAAACCAGGGAAAATGATATAGTCTATAGTGAAACGCATTAAAATATACTGAAATCCTGTGCATTCATTGATGGTTTTTCAGCATGGGTTGTAAAAACTGATGGGGTTCAACGGAAAGATCTCCCTGACCAATCCACTGAGACGTGGAGATTTGATCAATAGCAGGATCCGATTCATTGGAGGTACCGATTCCATATATTTTTGGCCTAAATTTCAGGGAATATCCCCACAAAATATGGCCCAACATATGGTACGTTTACGTACCTCCAATGAATCGGATCCTGGAATTCCCATTGATTTGAGACGTGTAGTCAGTGTAGTCTGCCCATTTCTTGTGGATGATTTCGTGTCGAAATTGAATCGGTTTTTGTTTCTATACCGTTCCATTTCCCTGTTCAAGAGGACATTTCCAAGAAACACTTTAATTGAAGGTTAACACATGTTGAAACATGTTAAAGGATCTCAACACAACATGATCAACATGTGTTCCTGTTTATGTTCACTCAAACCAACCCATCGTGAATGTTCCATTTGATGTGTTCGCGAAGTTTCTGGCACAGGTCCGATCATGGGAAGTGGCTGGCCCCAGGGGCACAAGGATGTTTTGAATTTGGGATGGGGAAATCGCAACTGGAAGTTGCGGTGGTGCATTGTATTTTTGATGTATATGGTTGGATAGATGGCTCATTCATAGTATACATATTCTTGATTGAGTACTATTTAGTTAGTAGCTAGTGAATTGTTATCACTAAAAGTTTGGTGATATTGATTCGTGTTTTGGTATGGTCTGTGTCATCCCTTAGCAGGAACCTGGATAGTTTGGGTGCTTCTTGTGGGACCTGGACTGGCATTTGACAAATGATCGCTTCGATGATTTCCCATGTCCCAGAAATTCCCATTTTGTATCCCTCAACTCTCCTCTCATATGGGGGTTTCCTAAAATAGGGGTACCCCAAATCATCCATTGATGGTTTTTCATTATAAACCAACCAGTTGAGGGTACCCCCCTTTTAGCTATGGAAACCTCCAATAGCCCATCATATCCCGTGGTATCTCCATTTTTCCCATGTTCAAAGCCCTTCATGTCCGGTCCGTTAAACGGTTGAGAGTTTCTCTCAGGTTTGCTTCGAGCCCACCATCATGGACCTTCCACGTCACTACGCCAACGCGGAGAAGACGTGCGAAGATGATGGGAATTCGAGGGGGAAGCTGGGGAAAAAGCTACGGAAAATATGGTTTATTTATGATTGTTTCATATGGGATAATTAATGATAATTACTGTATTCATGTTTTTTTCCGGAAAAAATTGAACCAACACGCACAATTACCGGGCGAATATCTATCCTGTGATGATCCACAACCGTGTCATTTGTATAGCTTTATCTGCCCGAATGGAGGTTTCCTAAGTCATGGGAGTACCCAAATCATCCAGTCGTCATGGATGACCATTTTAGTATAGAACATATAGAACCGATGATGACTTAAAATGGATCCCCCATTTTACGAAACCCTCATTGGAAATCGGGGATTTCTCCATCTCCACAACACCGCGTTTCTACATGGAGGTACTACTGCTGCGTCTGGGCCCTCAGATCTACAGCTGGTGGTGCCCCATACAACAAAGCTTAACGCTTAACGAATGGGTGTTGATTACATTGTTACCATCTGATTAGACTAACATAGCCATGGTATAGATGGCCCTAATCGAAATAGATGATTTTCCCAGCGAACGAAACCTCCATTTATGGTTGGGATTTTCCATGGCGAACTGTTAGTCATAACCAGATGGTAAGTCAACTTAACTCCAGTTAGTTGGTCTTGAAGAATCCTTAAAAAAAAACATACATCTGGGTAAATTTCATCACGACCGAGCCCTATAATCATAGTAGGGGAAATGATCCCCAAATGGCCGCACTATTCAGGTTAGTGAAATATTATAATTTACCCAGATACATATATATATATATATATACTGCTATATATATATTATATGCATGGATTTGAGTGAAAAGCTGCTGCTCAAAACTGTCATTGCCTGCGTTTCCTTCATATTCCCGCGAAACGCCCACCCAGCACAGCGTAGCCATCGCCATCGCTGTTTGCTCTCAGTTGATCTACATGGCTTTGATGCCTCTGGCGCCATTGGTGGGTTTCCTGAGCCTCCTTTTTCAGCCAGGGCCTGGAGCCGGGACAGGGCTTGGACTGTGGATATTTTTGGTGCCCCTATTTTCGCAAACGCCCGGTTAGTTATATACTGTATATATTGTATGTATATATAATTATATATATATAAATATTATATACCCTCAACCCGTGAGGGAGCGCTTTTGACCATAAGATGCTGTTTCGATCATTGCCCAGCAAGCGATGTTCAAAATACGGGTTTTTATTCAAAACGCAATCTTTTGATTTTCACCAAAAAAATGAACATACATAATGCCCATGTGCGCACACCCCAACTCTCACAACCCTTCCACTTTTCCCTCGCACCTGAGCTGTAAGATGATCTAAGCCGGTTCTGCATGGATCCAGCCAAAGCATTTTCTCAATCTTTTGGGGTCTGAGATCCTGAAATCAAATTGAATCAAAATGGAGGTCAGAACAATAGAACTTTTAGGATTGACATAAGGTTTTTCACATCAAACTTGAACCCTTTTCATCCCATGTATGCATCCATGCCACGCTGGTCTTTGCCAGAGTCTAGCAAACAAAATCTTATTTTGATCATGCTCCGCCAAATTACAGATCTGTGTGCCTGTCGGATATTTGTAGACCTGGATAACTTGGATGGTTTTCCAATGAAGTCCTCTTGCTGCTGGCAAGATGTAGCCAAAGGAGACAATTGCCATTCACAGGTTTCAGCCTTTTTTCGTATCTCTAGGGCATCATGGCACACCATGTGATTTTTCGGGTACATAGGGAACCGCGATTTACCCCTCCTGACCGATAGATCAGCCAGCACTGAATAGTGTCCCAAAAAGCTAAAGATCCAATCCGATAACTTTCGGGCATCAGTGTCTCGAATCCAAAGTCCGTTCCGATAGAGGAAGGTCAGCGTAATGTTGATCGCCTTCGTTGCAGCAACCTGGGCTGTTTGGAAGGGTCATCTTATGAAAACCAAAAACCTTTCTTTTTGGGGAGCACCAAACACAATAAAATGCAATGTGTGCCAAACATGAAAATGATTAAACAAAACTAATGTAATCTAGGGGCAATCGACTTCATCATAGGGTCCAAAGACTGTAAGAGAAAGTTTTCAGCAAACCATCCAATGAACAACATGATTTCAGTTGATGCCATTCCTTTGTTCCACTTGGCAGCCGGGCACACCGATGCCATTGGCCAGCAAACCAAGTCTCGAGACAACTCCGAAATCCATGGTTTTCTATTCTTTTGGGCAAAAAAATGTTTGTACATGTCAGACAACCGTTCAAATTTTTTCTCAACCGATCCAAGTCCTTCAAGGCAAGGTAATGGTGGGTCCGCTTCAATCAAACTGACAATCGCTGAAGATGAAAAGCTCTTCATAATGCCAAGGTGAACATTGTGGAAAAAATCTGATTTGAAGAAATCAATCGCCCTGGCGTCATCCAGCCCCAAACCTTCTAGGATTGATGGTTTTTCCTCCCATGGCAGCTCCAGGAAGATTGTTGGTGCCCACACAGGCGTTTGGGAAACATCCTCAAAAGGTAAGGCAGCCCGATGGTTCTTATCATCTCGTTCTTGTCCTGCTAAACATTTGTAGCAGACTCCCCTTCCAGGTTTCTTTGCCCTGGCTGCTCTCGGAGCATGCCCAAATGTACGTGTAAATTTCCCCAGTTTAGCCAATGCAGGTAGGTCTCCTTTGGAAGATAGGTGTACAAACCAAAATCGTTGAGCACCATGTGTGATCCCATCATGTAAGAGCGACTGTGCATCAGCTGCAAACTCAGAGAGCAACTTGGATAATGCATCCGGTGTTGCAACACATTTCTGCATAGTAGCTATCAACAGGTGAGTCGACCACGTGTTTCCAATGAAATTTAGGCCTTGAGCATTTTCATGAACTGGTAGCCGATGTTTGTTTGATCGAAGATACTCAGCAGTACCCCGACCAATCACCCCGTGCACGTTTAAGACCCAAAGTGGAGCATCCCTGAATGTCCTTCCCTCGTCACTATGGGAAAAGTAGGGGATCAGGCTGTCCAGAACAACTCTACCTTCCTGTTCCAATTGGAAGACTGCATGTTGACTATCCATCACACGATATCTGTTCCAAAATTCTTGAAGTACCATCCGCATAGTTGAAACTGATGGCACGCCAACCAGCTGCCGCCACAAGAGGCCAACACTCAGTAAGTACTGCAACCAACTGGATAGCTTCACCCATGGGAATCTTTTCAATTCCTTGGAATCCCCCAAATCAACGTATGATAGAGGAACTGGAGTTGTCAAACCATATTTGCACAAGACCCTCCGAGCACCCACTTCAGCATCAGATTCTCGTATGTTGGAAAACTCCCTCATAGCATCAGTAGCCCTTGGATTCGCTTCCACCTCATCCCTTGCAATCTGAACGATGTGCTTGCAAGAGGCCTCAGCGGATGCAGTGCGGGCACATGGTAAACCCAAAAGGGGTCAAAAATTGGGCAGAAAGGAAATCCCAACTCAGGGCATGTTTTGGACTGATCTTCTCAAGATTTTTCAGATCGCATTTGTTTCCTAAGCGTTCCAAACTTGTAAGAAAAACTAGCATGCAATGTCTCAAACAAAAAGCTCAAAAACATTGTGCGCACGTGTTTTCACCCAACCCTCCTGTTCTGATCTGCGCGTCCCCCAGTGACATACATAAAATAGGGTGGGGGTGCTTTGTCCTTTTTGTTCAAGGCACCCTCACCACCTGACCCCTCTTTGTTCCGGCACCCCACATGCTTGCAATATTCGCTGACAAGCGCAGCTTCAAGCATGTGAATTAGATCTATGCTGTGTGAAACTGCGATGATCCACATGCAAGTGAATCCTAGTTTTTGGTAGTCGATGTACCGTTGGATCGGATTTGATGTCACTCCAAGTTTAAACACGCAAAGTCTAATGCCGATATCTTCACGGAAACTGGTGACCCGATCCTTGCAGCGAGATAAGATTCGCCCGCATGTTTGCTGGCATGAACCTGGCTCCTTAGGACAACGATTGAATAGGCCATGTGACCGGGTGAGACTCCAGTCAAAGGTTTCAGCATCAAAGCTGTCAGCAAGTTTCTTCAGTGTGCAGGTGGTCTCCTTAGAAGGCCAAAGGTTTCCAGATGTTTCCAGTGCATGTTGAAAACAACAAACCACAAGATCTCTTGGTTCAATTATCTCATCAAACATAACATGATTTACATGTCACTGAATCGAACATCATGAAGCGTTGCTGAGTGGCAGCTGTGATGGCCGGGGATGGTGGCTGCTGGGAAGGACCGAGTCTATCAAAATAGTCTTGGTAAATCAGAACTTCTTCTTGATCTGCAGGTTCAATTTTCAGCTTCCTAAGTTTATCAAATAAGATTGTCAAATACGATGAGTGCTGACTAAAGGCACATAGAAATAGAATCTAAACATGTAGCATCGAGAAATATAGGTTTTGTTTGCTGCCAAGGCACTTCATGGACAGCTCCCCATTATCCAAGCCAGCCACCCGCTTCTTCCCACTGAAGGGACATACATAGGTCAGGAGATCAATGAGATCATCGGCACTTTCATCCATGGCTCACTCCGATCCATGGAACATGTTTGAATTGTCTTTAATGCCATGAGTTATCATGATATGTTATGAAGATTCAGATATGCTCCCATGAAAATTATCATGATTTCTTCCATTAACATGATCACATGTTTAACTTGATGTTTTGTCATATGATATGATACCATCATAAAGGCATAAAACAACATAAATACTTATATATGGTAGCAGGGCATGTTTTGGAGTGATCTTTAAACAACGAGCCATTACTTTATAATAATGGCACTGTTATCGAAGAACTATCATATGATTCCGCTGTCTTATCATCATATCTTATATTGGAATATTCTTCATGACAAAGTACCAGTACCATGTGTCACCATAATCTTCCATTATATGAGGGATGATGCTAACACATGGAAAATAAGATCGAAGAAAATGAATCCATTCCGATTGGTTACTAGCTTCTCATTGAAACTGAAATCCAAGTGGGTTGTACAATTCCCCGGCTACCATTGGATGTGGATATGCAACTCATTCAGAAACATCCCGGGCCAAAACTGTTGCGGTTGAAACATGGGTCCAAGAGCCACACCCACCAGTCCACCCAGCTTGCAGGAGGATCCCAGAGACAAGGCCCTGGCTCCATCAGCTATGAGCTTTGCGTATCCAGCCAGCACTTTGTCCACGTCGTTGGGACCTGGCATGCAGGGCAATAGCAGAAAGCAATGATGTCGGGGTGATAGTGGGTGTAGTGGTGGATCATGATGGACCATCAAGGGGGATGATGGGTGAGGCATGCAACCATCCCCAAAAAGTATGCAAGGGTTCGGCATTTTTTTTCTTACACTTCTGCTTCATGTCGTTTGTTTGCTTTCCCGGGATTTTCACATGCAGGTCCTTTCAGGCATGTGTTCCAAAAGTGGCTGGCCATGCCATCTATGCAGTTTGCCATCTAGCTAGGGTATGATATGTCATATGTGGATATGACAACTGACTATCTTGAAAAATCTAAAATCCTGAAAAGTACATCAGGGTCTAAAGTTTTCACCTCAACTAGCCAGCAACTGCAGGCCATCCCATTCTAAATCACTAAGCCACGTGTTCTGCACATGGCAACCCTTGGTCCCAAAAAGTAGCACTGTCGATTGTTGACTATGCTCATTTGGTTGATGCCTTTGCCAAGACTCAACCGATATCAGCCCTCAGACTTGTTCTTGAGCATCTTCAAGACATTCCTTGGCGACGCAATGCGGTGCCAAGGAATAGTGATACTCAATGGGGTTCCCAAAACAACGCTTGAAACATTGCAACTTTCAATGGGATGATGCATGTCAACCTATGATATTGAGATGAATGTCATGGACCTTTTTTAATATTGTCCCATGAATCTGAATCAGTAACTGCGATGCCCAAATCGAACTAATTCATCCAAAAGTCTTCGCTCCAACTTCGGAAGTGACCACCTTTGAGCACCTGAAGCGGTGTGCCAACATGTTGGCCCTTAGGCATCGGGCATCGGCTGCAAAAGTTGAGCCAAGGCACGCTTTGGTGGTGTCGCGGATCTGATCTGTCATCTTCTTCTGCAGCCTCAAAGGGGAATGGATGGTTTGGTTCATGGTGGTAGGTATTTTCAGAGAATGAAATCCATTACTTTGAATACTGAGAAAACATCAAGGAATTACATCAAAATGAATGGTGATCTGGTAGGTGAGTGGTCCTTTCTTTCTGAACTAGATTAAGACTAAGAATCAGAGGCAAGTAACAACTTCCTCTCAGAATCAGGAATCCTCTCGAAGCACAGCTGCATCCAACTTGATGAGCTCACAGGTGGAGAACTGCGTGTTCAGAATTTCGATGCTGTCCTCCAAAGCTTGCACCGACCTGAGCAAGCAGGGGGTGGGTGAAGTGGTTTTGGGCGATCATTGCACATCAAACCAAATGTTGAAATGTTTTTTTTGGCATATATATAATATTAGCTTGTGAATGTCTGGGTATGGGGCTTGCCAACACGCTTAGCTTCAACAGTCTCCTTGTCCTTGTCACCAAGTTCCGATTCCAGTTGGCTAACCAAATCTGAAAGCTTAGACGACCGGGTAAGCAGGGATGATGTGAAGCTCGCAAACTTCAGGTAGTCCTGGAGCAGGGGAGCTATTGTTTGGACCATATCAAATGAAAGGGTGTCCTTTATTATTATCAATCCATTCCAAAACCAAGTGAAGTGCTCGGACACCAGAGGGCATGGTACTTAGTGATATGGCATGATGATGTACATCTGGTTGACATACGTATGTTTTGAAATATCATACAAGGATGGTTTGTCATATGATGGGCTGATTTGATGTTGCAGTCAATTGATGAAGTATGGTCATGAAAGGATCTTGTCATTTTACACTTGCTTAGTCTGATATCATTGTCGGTTTGTATGGCAGTTACTGGTGTTTCCCTGAATGGTATAATATGCAACGGTTCGATATGATATGGATTGGAATGGCATGTTGAGATGTTATATATGCAAACCAGACCCTGCACTATCCCCCAATCCTTCTCTGCAACATTGATCTGTTCAGCTTCTTTCTCCTTTTCATCATCTTCTTCGGACTCACTGTCCCCACATTCCTGACCCAGGACCTTGAAGGTGACCTCTTCAGTCGCCTCAGGTGGAGATGCTGAGAACCAACAAGACTTTGGACATTGGGATGGAGACCAGCGATGCATCAGGCCAGGAAACCTCCCCAGACTCTTGATGTTGGTGCTGTTCCTCATTTTCAGAAATATCATCGTCCTCCTCACCATAGACAACATAGTATTTGCGGAGTTTGCGGTTGTAGCGATCCTTCCTAGGATGTTCTAGAAGAATGGACTGAAACAATGCTTGAACAGTTTTGAAACCAATCAATAAGATATGTGCATGCAACATGCCAAACTTCATAGGAACATCAGGTATGAAGGTATGATGAGATTGGAATGGGATGCAGTCTAAAACCACTGGAAACTGTCACAGCCATGGGCCAAGTTATTTAATGCAGAAAGGATCTTCCAAAGCCTTTCATTGCCAGGCTTTTCGCAAACCTCCACAGCGCACTTGATGTACGACCTGATAGCTGACTGGTTGCACGCAGGATCAAAGAGCTCAGGAGGACATATACATCAAGGCGAGTAGGGTTGGGAGACACTCGAACCATTTTGTTACATCTCAAATTTTGACATCAAAACTGAAAACAACCGAGAAATCGACGTGCTCCATCCCAAAGTGGTTTGCATCTGTTCCTTTGTGAACCATCCTCGTTTCTGTTTCCGCTGCAACGTTTTCTTCTGGGTGATCGTTTTCGTGATGCGACTCACGAAGAGGTCCTTCTAAATAAGAAGCAAACAAGTTTAAAAAAAATCACAATGCAAGTCATATGATATGCATCTTTGCATTCTGACACATGTGATGTGAAAGTTTGAGATTGACATGAGTGAGGTGTTCGTTCATAACCAGTCCTTGCTCCAGTTGACTTTTTCCAGCTCATCGATCATTGCCTCTTTTTCAGCTCTCGTTGATTTGGCCCATTTTTCATGAATGGCCTTTGGGACATGGCAACGACCTGACGGCTTCAACTCGCACAATCGCCTGAGGCGGTTCAGCTTCGCCCCCTCAGTTTGAGGCGCGGGGCGGTCGGCTGGTGGTTGGACATCCTTGGGATCACCCTTTTCCTTCTTCTCTTTCTCCTTTTTTCTGGGCACTGGTGTGCCAGCAGGAGAAGGGGCAGGGATCTTTGGGGCAGGAGTGGACGTGGAGCTACTAGACTGACTTTTTTCACTACGAAGCTTCTGCATCTCTTTCATCATCGCTTTGTTGGCCTCCCAAAGGCTGAAAGACCCCAAGGGCACCAGGATTGAAAATACAAAGTTGAAGGTAAACACGTATATGATTTTCATATCAATATATATGATATTTCAGTATGACATCGACTGAACAGTTTACATTATAATGAATCAAGGCATGATCCTGACCTCCTGCAACTCCTGGATGAGCTGCTGTTGGTCCACTTCGGGGGGTGCTTGTTTACCCTTCACTCGCTTTGTTGGAGCTGGGTTGGGAGACGGTTCACCAGGTGAAGCTGGTGCATCTGGTTTCTGCTGAGGAGGTGGAGCCGGCTTTGTTTTGGCAGCTGCTGCTATCTTTTCAGTACCTCGTTTGGACTTGTTTCCCTTCTTGTTCTCCTGAATTTCCTCTTCAGTGGCCTTCAGTGGACTTTGATGAAAAAATGTCAATCCATCGTTCCGACTATTTACTGAATTGGTCAAACAATGTTGGTCACTTTCATTGGTTTTGGTATGACGTGTGCACTGGGTATAAATATGGCCAAGTTACTGGCTGAGTCTCATCAGTAGGAGAAGCTTGACCAGCTGCAGCGTCCCCTTGAGCCTTAGGGATGCAGAGCGATTGATGCGAAGAGTATGGGAAGGTTTACTCATGAGTATAATTGAAGTATAGCTAGAAATTGCCCTAGAGTATGTGAATCCCTAGCTGGCAAAGGTCTATTCAGGTCTATTCCATTTGAACTTTTGGCTAAGTCAACCAAATGGGTGGAGCATGTGATGGACAGTTTTCCGTTTGGGAACTGGTTTCAAACTGCAAAACACTGGAACATACCAACAGTGGACTTCAACACAAGAAATCACAGTGGTTCAAACAGGCATGGTCTGGTCATGTCTGGTGAAAGGGGGTCCAAGATGCCAAGAAACAATTTTTGCAGCGACTGTTTTCATTCGAGCAAGCTGCCTCTCATACTCCTCACCGGTTGGGGGTGGTGGGCTAAGATACATGGATGGGCTTAACAACACCATTGAACCAGATTGAACATCACATCGATCTTTTTTGAAGAACCTAATGAGGAATCTGTTTGAAGTTCATGATGTTTATTTGTGTAAACTGGTGCACGCTATTATGGATCTCTCCTTGATCTTCATGTCCAGATCTTCCTCCGGTTCTTGTTTGATAGACGTCAACTTGCTATGGCCATCCTTAAGTTCACTACAAGACCATTGCTTTGATGGTGCTGGCCGCCCTTTTGGGGCCATGACCCACTGAACCCAGCTGCTGCCAGGCCCAAAACAAGGTGCTGACGAGCCGAGATCCCTAGAATCGCGGCGAATGGGTGGAAGATGACACCTTTAAAAAATGTGTGGAGCCACATTCATGCCCACCAAACTTATGTATGGGAAGTCAAAACTACTTGATTTTCATGTTGATGCTGTGAAAACCCTCCAAAATGTATGGTTTTCACCTTGTTTACAGCTAACATTCTTCTTGCTTTGCCATGTTTCACCCATAAAAACAATTATCTACACCTCCACATTGGGAATTCAACCATTAACATCTACATTGTCAGCCCAAAATGGCAAAAAATCACGATTTTCAATGTAAAATTGGGAAATTCCACCAAAAATGCATTTTTTTCTCCCAAAATCATGGTTTTGGCCAAAGCTGGTCAAAAACCAGCAAAAATGGTTAATTTCCCCAATATCGGGCAGTACGGAAAAAGTACGTATTTCAGTACGCATTTCTACGGGTTTATACGGCCAAAATACGGGCTTTGTACGGGTCCATTTGTGGGTACGTATTTTGTACATACTTTGTCCGTATTAAGTACGTATTCCACCCAAAAGTCAAATCCCATCTATAATCGTATGAAATCGTTCAAAATCAACCATAATTTCTTGTATGCCATGTATGTTTCCTGAAATTCTGGCAATTTTGTTTGATACCCATCATGCATTACCAAAAACCCTTTATGATGACCTCCAATCACAAATCTCCGATGATAACTTTCACAAGTTGCCATATTAGGACCTATAGACGCGATATACACCTTACTTTCCCAGGTCTTGACATGGTCTTGTTTGCTGGGTCCCCAATTCCCATACTGTGATAAAATCAACAGAAACATGGCTGGATTGATTTGCGATTTTGCTCCATAGTGATTAACCGCATTAGTTTCAAAAGGATTTGATTTAGCATCACAATGAAAAAGATTCCCCAGAACCATTCCCTTGGCAACTGCTTTTGATTTGGAAAGGATGGCCCAGTACCAGCGGCAATGCGTTGAATGACATTGAATTGTTGAAAACATGGTGGACATCCATCATTCTTTTCAAAGATCATACCATGGTTTCTGCCCCGTGAGGTTTCCAACAAAGAACAAAACCCTACATTCATGTTCAACAGTACTCAAAAGATCACCATGAAGAATCCGGCCCTAGCATTTTCCAAAGCGGGCAGGAGATCTAGGCTTCTTAAATTTGACCTGGGTATTCCCATGTCCATATGCAACATCGAATTGTCAAAACAAATTAAAGTGCCAAGTTGGCTAGACTTAGATATGGGTTGGAAACAATTGCCTCCACTCCCCAAGCTCTAAGTCATGGCTTCCACGGAGATATGTGAACACTCCTTTCATGTTCCCACAATCCCACCAATCCCCCCACTCAAGCTGAGAGAAAAGCTCAAAGCCACTTCGCACAGGCTCTGCAGCAGCTGATGGTGGGAGGGCATCCTTCTTGGTGAGGAAGCGATGCAGTAACTTGACAATCTTCATCCCAAACTTCGGTGGATACGTCCTTAAATGGAAGGGGGCTGGCAAGATATTCATTTCTTTATTTAACCAAAATATACAGCAAGTATTGGGATGCCAACATCAACCATCAAAAGAATCACAGAACATCCAGTAAATATATTAGCACAAGATTGTTTTCACTGGATCGCTAGTAACCAAGTATAAAATCAAGATATGGCATGCCATTAACCAGAACCAGGAGCAAACCACCTAACGGGCTGAACATAAAGACATCAAACCAGCAAAACCCATGATCAACTCCCCTATCATAAATCCATTATTCGATCACATGTATATATACCTGAAACAACCCAATACCACTTCATGTGAGAAAACCACTGCACGGGATTCTTATAGGTACCATAGTCATAACAAGCCTCAGACCAAGTCTTATCTTGAAGTTCTGTGTCAAGGTCATTGGTTTCAACAACATAAATCTTTTAAATTTGGGATGGTGAGTCTTGCACAAATCAGGATGATGGTTTCCAGTTGACAGTCATGCCACTCGTTCATGATCATGAAAACACTATTCAAACATGTTTGAATTTTGATCCAAGAATCTGGGTGCCCTTCAAAAATTTGGTGCCATGGTAAGCCTTCTTACCCTGTTTGTCACGATACAACCGAGCAGATTTTGGAGCATTTCCAAAATGTTTCTTCTGGAAAGCTCTAGCCATGACCCCCCGATCGAAGCAACGGATGCTGGGGCAATTCGACCAACAGATGTGGCGCTTCATCGTCAAAGATCCATAGTGCCCCATCCACCAAAAGGCTTGAAACACCTGAAGGGGCAAACAGTTTCATATGAAATGGTTTCGGGGTGCCAATTGTATTTAATTATCTGGAGAGGCATGGCAATTTTAAGAGCCTTAAAATCATCATGTTATTGTTGACTTGTATTCTATGTCCATGCAGTTTGTTCACCCAATTCCTCAATCCTTGGGGTCAAAGTTGCTTCATGCTATTGCATACAATCCAAAATGATTTGGTATGCACTTTGCTGTACAATTGTTTTACGCACTATATGTAACATTTTTTTGCAAATATTAATTGCTGGTGGAAAACATCTTCTTTTATCTTGTATATATACATAGTATACATGTGGGTTCCCACTCACCCCTTTGATCCATATATTGACCTTGTGTAGCTTTGACCACAGCTCCATGACCCTCGGATGCCAAGGAAGCATTGAGCTCCGCGGCTGCTCTAACACCCAGGCGCCATTCATGGCACTGATTGCCCATATCAATAAACAAGTCCTGGGCTGGGGGCGACTTAGATTGGTAGATGTGAGTTTGAGGTGTCCAGCTTTGAGAGTGAATGATATGAACCATGAACAATACAGTGAAATGCCGCTATTGAAATCTATAGCATGTGGTATCTACTTGGTCCAAATAGCACTGCACATTTGAGATCCCATGGCATTTCTGGGTGGCAAAACTATCAAATTCGGGCCAATTTCACCACATATCACAAGACATACAGCTACCACTCTATCACTCTTGCATAGTCCCCGGGACTGGGTGTACCCATTATAGTCCATAATGAAAATGTTTGAAACATTTTGAAACGTTTTATCCCGTCCAAGGTTTTTGTTGAGGTGATGCCCCACGTTGATACAAGTCCACTTCATGTTGATACCCAATTCAAAGGGTTTGATTGAAAGTGCCTACAGAACATAGGCTGTGCATAAAGCAAACCAATGCTTGTCAATTTGTTATCTAACAATCAAATTGTATGAGATAAGGGTCCTTGATGCCAATGCATTGCCAATAGCCACCATGGGTATTTCAGAACGGCCTAGAGGATCAAATGGTGCACGTCGATGGGTTCCAGATGATATGCTTACATAGCTGCTGCACATCAATCCTATCAGGCATAGAAACGCTCCCATCTTGCCATTGAAGATGGTGACTAACGCCAGCCTCAATCCCAAGGTTGTTTCGGAACAAAGGTCATTCACACTGATACTGTTGTATCCATTCTGTTTTAAGTTTGACAACCCAATCCCAAGAATGCAAATCTAGGGTGTGCAAATGGATCGGAGAAAAATATTCCCCAAACATGAAGATGATGGGTGGTAACAACATTGTTTGACCAAGTAACGAGAATCCTGCGTCCGACAACAAATCCATTGCATTTTGTTTTTCGGGAAGCAGTTCACCATACATGATGTCGAGGGCAGCAGCACTATACCCATGGTGTTTCACACACCTGGTCACCCAAGCCTCTCCAGCAAAGAGTTCGATGAAGTCGTATTTCTCAGGGGGCCATCGGGGCAGCCAGGAAATGGTGTCAAGGATTTATTTTCCATTTCTTTCCAAAAAGTATTTGTGGAACAAACAGGTATGACAGTAGGACCTGTTGAGACTAAGATTTACAACATTTTTTTAACAGTAAGATGTATGACATCACTTTGTTTTTTTTGACCTTGGGGCCTAGCCTCTTCAAATAAACCAATGGCAGGGTTCAAGCACAAGAGAACTGTGCAGGCCATCAGAACCTTCAGGGCAAGCTGGCTGATCCCACTTCAGGCACGATCAAACAAACATGAACCGGATATGTTAGGTGAAAACATGTTAATGTTTGCGCATAAGCATGCATGCCTGTGCTATCATGATTTTTAACCTATGGCCTTGCCTTGGGGGCACCCAAATGATGCAGCCGGTGCAGAATCAAGTCCATTTTGTCACGTCTGGTTGGATTCATGGCTCGACACCTTCCCTTCACCTAGTTTCGGCTTGAACTTCAAAATGCTTCATTGAAAGCTGAACATTGGTTTCAATCATGGAGTGGGTTGACATCCACCCGCAGCATGCCCACTGGCGTGCCCCAAAAACAATGCAAGGCTAACCGATCTCCTCCAATTGAGGCATGGCCGCATCATCCATGGGGCCTGGCGAGCGGAGACGGTAGACCATGGAAAGGTTGTGCATGACCTTTGGAATTGGAATCTCATGTAGCCCAGTGCATCTGATCAAAATCTATGGAAGCATACCCAACCAATCATTTCATTTTTGGTGGAAGATCGATGTATCATCACAGTATGATAGCATCACTGGGATGAAGAGTTCTTATATATTATTCATCATTATTTATCACTTGAGCAACTGGTCACTAACCTAAAAGAGGCTATCCCTGGGCCCTCTCAAGAACTTGCCTTTAGGGTTTTTGATAGTCATGAACGCTTTCAACTGTGAAGAACCTTGAGAGTGGAATTCAAAATTGCCCAGTAACATGGTTTGAATGGACCCCCCCATGGCACAGCCAGTTGATGTGGGAATGGCTGATTCAGTTCACCAATGGGCCGGCCAGAGGAAGCTTTTTTTTCCCAGCACACCTTCGGACATGCTATCAGCAACAGTTGTGAATGTGTTCCAGCAGGTTTTTGCTTGACATGGACTTGGTACCTACGCATGTAACCCTATCATTGCAACATATCAGGAGGAAAAAAGTGTCAGAAAACATAATGGCAGTATGATTGCTGAAAACTAGTGCATTTCTCCTTTTAGCTTGTCACATGTGCGACCTGCAAACTGTTGCAAGAGCAACCAAATCTAAGTGCCAGGGTCCAGATATCAATCTACCCCTTGTTTGAAAGATTGGGGGCATCATCTTTTAAGATGCCCCTGCCCAAGCTTTGAGATGTCAGCCGTTGATCACTTGAAACACTGAAAAGAAAAGGAAAACAATGTCTAATGGTCTAATGTATGACGTGGCATTCATATGATGATCGGTTCAAAGAGGCTGCCATTCAACCTAAGTCAGCCCCTAGGGCAAACTTGCCAGATACTGGTTGGCTGCTTCCTTAGCAAGCTCATTGATGTTCTCCCCAGTCACCTCTTTACTTTTCCAAGCATTGGTGGCGAACTTCCAAAACTTGTCCTGACAGGGCCAACGGGAAGTGGAGTGCCAACATCCGTAGTAGCATTTTTTATTTTAGAGTTGGCTCAACCTCATGCAGTGGTATCGGGATGCACTATGACATATCATAAATATTCAGGGCTGCATGTGCATCAATGATCTTATATAAGCATGGATACCTGAAGCTTGTGTCACAGCTAAGGAAACATAGCCAGCAATTCGGTGAGGCCGAAAACCAACATATGCAACAAAATAAGAACAAACATACCTTGGGATAAAGGTAGGTAATGAAACACAAGGAAACTTTTGGACAGCTTCCCCAACATTAGTTGAAATACTTCCACTTATGCATTTTTTCAAAACAAGCATTGGATACATGAAACTCAATAACCAAGGGTCCTCATGCGTCGAATAGTGCTTCACGGTGGGACGGATCAGGTCATGGAAGGCACTTCGAAGGGAGTACCACTTGTCCTTTCCAAACGGGGTAGTGGGAACAACCCTCCTCGCAAAGGTGGCAGGCTCATCACTTCGCACCCTTTTCTTCTTAACCTTGTTTGCCTCTTCCTTGCCCTCTGCCTTCACCTGACCTGCAGCTCTTTTTTTGGCTTCCTTCCCAATTTCACCCTTGGCTGGACCGGCTGGAGCTGGCTTGCCATCCTTTCCCTCATCTCCTTTGGCTGTCCTCCTTTTTTGAACTGGCTTGGTGGGCTCATTGCCTGCTGAGTGATCTTGCTGTGCCTCCCCCACCTCCTTTGCTTTGCGTTTCTTCGTTGCGTTTGCCTTTGGCTTTGCTGTTGTTTCAGCAGGAGCTGGCTCTCGGGGTGTCAAAGCTGCATCTTGCTTTTGGTTCGGGTCTGTAGGCTTGCTATCCTCAACATCGTCACCATCCTTGGGGCAATCTTCCTTTGCTACATCATCATCCTTTGGAACAGGCTTTTCCTCGGAATCCTTGGGAACCCCAGGGGTGGTGTTGTCACTTGGCTCTGCAATTGCATCGTTTTCCTTTTCTACTTCCTCTTCCTCCTCCTGGATGGGATTATCCTTTGGCTTGTTACCTTTCTTGGCTTGCACCTTTGCTTTCCCTTTCGGCCTTCCCTTAGCCTTCGCCTTAGCCTTACCACATGGTTTCCCTTTTGCCTTTGCCTCAGCCTTTGCCTCTCCTGTGCTCCCATCACCACCTTCATCATCCTCAATCTTCTCTTTCAGAGCAAACTGACTGCGGCGAAGAACCTTGGAAGGAGAGGTGGAAGCTGGCAAGCACAAACATATATAACCCATCAAGGTTTCAAGAGTTTAAATTAGATCTTCTAAATTCTAAAGGTTCTAGATGGGTTCTTTGAGGAGAGAGCCACTGTACCCATAAACAAATTCAATTGTTGGAATCTGTTGGAACACTTGGTGCCACATAACCAGACCATCACCAGACCATACACATCTGAGGCACTACCGGTGGAGGGGATGGGATGCAGGGCTCTTCAGCATCAAAGCTTCGGGCCACTAGGTTCATCTCTTCTTCGGAAACAGGTAAGGCTTCACTGTTGTCACCCCCATAGGGCAGGCTGTCCATCACAACAAGCGGTTTGTCCTTGGTTTCTTCCTCCAAAGCATTCTTCGCTTTCCTGGGCAGTGAAAGGTTGGGAAAGGAAGCTAGGCAGGTTGAAAGAGTTAATCATCAAACACAGCGGAAATTAGTGGGAACTATTGGAAACTTATGGGCCCCAAACAAAATAATGCAAAACTTTTGATACCATCCACAACGAAGCTCTTAGCCATTTGCATTTTTTGGCATGAAGCAAAGCTTGTTGGATGTTCTGGATTTGGAGGTTGAGATCTTCCATGGAACCAGAGCTACCTTTGTCAGGTGTGTCCTCAATCACAATCATCTTATCACAATCATCAGGTTCAATACCCTTGGATGGTGATGGGTCAAAGGCTACCAAAGGAGACCCTGGCGGGGAATCGGCAAACTCTGGGACCAAAGGCTGGTCAACTGCGTCCTCTGGGAAAAAGGGCTGGGAACTGGGTATCATCTCACAGGAATCCATGGTGGAAGGTTCTTCTGAGAAAAGGCCTTGCATGGGCGATCTGGACTGGGACTCATCAACAGGGTGATGTTCAGGCTCAGAATCACCACCATCATCACAGTCTTCATCAGACCCCACATCATCTAAGTCAACATCATAGAAAGGTTCACCAGGTTCGTCAGCTGAAGGTTCTTCTGGGCATGAAAATCCACCGTCGGGAGTAACCTCCGGGTTATAGCAGTGAAAACCCAAGGAACATGAATCCGAACACTTGGAACCAGGAATGTGAAAGAACAAGTCGATAAAAACATGAAACGTTGCTAGCGGGCGTTTTTCTTTTCCCAACAGTCCCAACCGTTTGTTTTGAAACCAAACCTGTGTCTCTTCTTCATCGTGGAACACAAGACTCATCAACCTTCGGAAGGGTACACTGCGACAAAGCACATCCTTGTTCAGCTTGGCCTTAACCATGACCATGAATCCTTTAGCCAATTTGGCTTCTTTCTTGATCTCGGTCCTATTAGGTACTGGAAGCTTCATTATGTGAAACAGCTTCTTGATCCTTATCGCTGGATGATGTTGAAGGCTGATAAAAATGGATAAACAAATGATAAAATACAAACATCAAAAATTGTGCCTAAACATCAAAGCTTGAATTGATGACAACAACCCCCATAGTGGAAAGTTGATAAAGAAAACAGAAAATAGAATATATAGAATATGCCATTTAAGATAAAGCTCTCCCTGGTCAAATGTGGTACCATGACCTGACCAACATGGCCATTGGGCAGACGCAAACGCTGGGCAATGGGCTTCAAGGCTTGGAAGTTCTGTTCACCACAGCGAACATTGCATTCTGGTTTGGCACACCGAATTGCTGGTCGAAAAAGACACTGGTTCACCCGCATAAACTCCCTCACCTCCGGATCTGACTCCCAAGCCTTAGCAAGGCCACTTAAATCAGCAGCCGTCATGGTAGCAAATGCAGCACCCCAAAAACTCGGCACAGGCAAGTCGCTTGGGCTGAAGATGGCTGAAGAGACCAGAGGCCAGGTGGGTTTCATCATGCCCCTGCTGGATCGGGATATTGGATACAAAATCCAATCATTGGATAATCTGGGCAACAAGTAAAGGATATCACATGATCGGATTTTGTATCCGTGAATCTCCATGTTTTGATTTTAATTCTGATAGTTGACAGCCGACAGCCAATTCAAATATTGAATAGTCCAAGTAGATTTAAGTGATGTGCTTCCCCACGCAGCCTATTGGGTTGGATCTGGATCCTAGATATCACAATGATGATGATGATGATGATGGTGGTGGTGGTGGTGGTTTTCATTATTATGAGATAATTTGGTCATAATGATGTTCATCCAATGTCACCAAAATCAACAACAAGATCATCAACATCAAAGACTGTATCATTAACGTTGTGTATGTCGGCATTCTCATGTTCATCAACATCATGTTCATCATGGAATCTTGTCATATCAACAACCTGATTGTCATTGTCATCATCATATTCGCTTTCATTGTCATCATCTTCATCATCAAAATTTCCATGGTCATTTTTACCATCACCCATGTTTGATCATTGTTTTTCATGATTCTCATCATCATGCCCAGCACCATCATCACCATATTCAAATCTATGGTGGTGATGATGGCTTTGGTGATGATGATCATCATCAGCATGATGATGGCCACCCCCTTTCATGGTTTTCAGACACCCTGGCCCGCAGGTCCTGGCCTTGGCAAAATGCCAGATAGCGACTTTTGGCGCCCCAAAGTGGCCAAAATGGCCACCACTGCTTGAGAAGCAGCTCTGGGAGTGGTGATTGGATAGGATGGGATTGATATTGGATAGCATAGTATGAACCCATATAATCCACATAATCCATATATGCGTCATTCAGATGGTTGATACCTCATCTATTGATCCTTTCAAGATAAGCTATACTGAGGACATGTTCAAAAGACAGGTTTTTATCAAAATACGGGTTTTGGTGCAATAGAGCCTTTTTTTAACCCACAGCATGTATTCTGAAAGTGCTATCTATAAAGAGCTATCGTTCAGGTCCAGGGTATATATATATATATTGTTAATCTTGGATTTGATTCAGGGATTCCCCAAAATCAAAAAAATAGTTCCATGGTTGATTCCCCAAATGGTTGATGTTCTGGGAAAATAACAAATCACCGATCTAAACAAACCTAGGACCTAGGCCTCGTTCGTCACAGCAGCACGGACAAAGGCGTTCTCCAGGTGTTCGGTCGCGACCTTGCCAAAAAAACATCGGGGAAAGTGGTGATTTAAGCTAAGTATGGGAATATCATTATATCATGGATATATATATAATTATATAGTGTATATCTATAGAGTATATATCATATAGTACTTATATTGTATTAATTATTAATTATTTGTGTAACTTTACATGTTTGATAGATGTTGGTTATCTGAATACTATCTAACTTAGTGCATGGAGATTCACCAATCACAATATTTGCCTCAAAAATGAATGTGTCTTTCAGGTCCAATGTCCAACAAATAGTCCTTACAAAATGATCCATTCCCCAACTGCTTGATGTTCCATTGGGATTTAAGTATAAAAAAAGTATTATATCAACACACCCAGGGTTTACAACATCATTTTCCCAAAAAAAACAGCGCCGAAATTGGGTCTCATCCCATGCCTGTCAACCTGTCAGTTGGTATCTGATTTCACCCCAAAAAACCGGGTGCCGGCTGAGCTCAGTACCAGAATCGAGTACAACTCTCCATAGGTGCTGGCCTCTCGCCGTTCCTCACAAAAAACCATGGGCTGATTTTGATGGGATTTACCCTGTGGCTTGAAGAAAATCGACCTGGAGATGCTCTTCATGTCTTTGGGACCATCAAATCGAACTGATCAAAAAAGTTCAAAAAAACAGTCTGGACATCTTTAGCTCCACCTCAATTCAGTGGAT
Organism: Cladocopium goreaui; assembly: GCA_947184155.2. Taxonomy (NCBI): domain Eukaryota; class Dinophyceae; order Suessiales; family Symbiodiniaceae; genus Cladocopium; species Cladocopium goreaui. Next base: position 375,793 of record CAMXCT020006561.1, on the reverse strand, counting down.
GACCATCATTTTTCCCCATGGCCATATATGTTTCTGGAAAACTGCCATAACTGGGCCATAACCCATATAATGGTTCTATATTATAGATATATAATGATATATGTGAATTTGCAATTCAACCAGTGGTCACCTTGGATGTACCTCCAACCTGTCAGACATTCGTGCATGCATCCGATACGGCCAGGTCAACCACTGACCATGCTTCGACCATGACTCGTGGCTCAAGGCCGCACAGGTGCGAAAAGCGTGGCCGCTGCTGCGGACAGCCCAAATCGAGAAGTGTAACACAGGAAAGGCCCAGGGGGTCTGTTGGAGCCCATTTTGGGGTATTTCTTTCTTTTGGGGTGGACCCCAAAACCCTTAATCTGGTTTGGAACCGGATTCCCCTACCTTTGTGGACTCTAACCCAGGGAGCCACATTGGTAGCGGAGCCCGGAGGGCCCACGGAACCCGTGGAAAGCCTGGGGGGCGCCGCCATGTCAGCGACAGCTGAGACTTCGGAGGACAAGGGGAGTCACATTTGGACCCTCTTACCGACCTTTGATCCTGCTGTCGACAACGTGAAGGAGTACATTGAGAAAGTGAAATTCATAGATAGCATATGCCCAAAGAAGGACAGACCGATGCTAGCTCCGAGATTGGCCATGCTGTGCCGAGGAACAGCCTGGGGCCAGGTGAAAAGCCTAGCATCAAGTGCCTTGACCGATCCAGAGAATGGTGTCAAAAGTCTTTTGGCGGCGCTATCGTCTTGGGAAGAGTCCACTGAGATGAAAACCTATGAACAATTCGAGAAAGCGGTTTACCGCACCGTCCAAAAGTCCGATGAAAGTAGCATGAGCTATGTGAACCGACTGCAAGTGGCCATGGATGAGCTTGGTGCCAAGAGCTTGAAGGAGTTCCACGCTTTTCTTCTTTTGAGGCAAAGCGTTTTGAGCCCAGAGGACAAGAAAAGAGTCCTGACAATGACAAATGGAGATATGGATACCAAGAAGATCGAACAGTCCATGAGGACACTGGCCACCAACATCCTGACTTCAGGAGAAAATCGCAAGAAGGTTTACCCAACCAACTTCGTCGAACCAGAGGTTGGGTTCGTTGCTGCTGACCACGATGGCTCATCAGGAGCTGGATTGAACAACTACTACACCGAGGATGACGAGGTGGATCACGAGTTGGTGGAGCATTTGGCTGCACAGGGCGACTCTGACGCCCTCAACGTCGTCGCATTCGAACGTGACCTGGAAGAAATGTTTCAGGAAGTGCCGGACTTGCATCAAGCACTGGTGAGTTACCAAGAGGCCCGAACCAAGATCTTGGAGAGGAAACGCTCCAGAGGGTTTTGGCCGTCAACAGGGAAGGGCAAGATGAAGGGTTCTGGCAAGTTTCAACCTCGAAAGGGGTCTGGCAAAGGCAATCTTCTCCAAAGGATTTCAAGAACGTTTTGCAAAGCATGCGGCGAGAAGGGCCACTGGAAAGCGGAATGCCCGAACAAGGCAGGGGCCTCTACCGACAGTGCCAACTATGTGATTCACCAGAGTTTTCATGTGGTCGACCGTGAAGATGGACCCGCTCAAGTGATCTTTGAAGATGCGGATGAGGCTGGTTCAGGAAAGCATGACCATGTGCCAAGAGAGAATTATCAAGGGGATAAATGTGGGGTAAAATGGAATGGGATAATGTGGGGAATAATAAGACGGGTAGGTAATGCAGCCAAGCAAGCAGCCGAGGGGTGCATCCGTGCCATGTCTGCCGTCTGTCGTCCCATGTATGTTTCCGACAAGTCCCATAACCCCATAATGTTTGACCAACCCATGGAAGTTGCTTTCAGCTTGCAACACCTAATCCCAGAAGTCCAGAAATTCCTTGGCCCACGATTGCATTCCAGGAAACCAGCGATGCCGACGGCAGTTGAATGTTATCACAGCCGGCCTGACCTGAGTCGGATTGCCCAAGAAGGGCTTGCCATCCTAGACACTGGTGCCAGCCGAAGTGTCATCGGATCCGATCTGTGGCCTGGGGTGTTGAAAAGCTTGCCTTCCGAAGTCAGGTGTCAGGTAAAAGAGGTACCAAGTCGAGTTGGTTTCAGATTTGGCAACAATCAAATCACCTACAGTTTCAAACAGGTTCGCATTCCCATTTTTTCAGGGAAGCGTCGAATATGGGTTGTCATAGAGGTTGTACCGCATGCGACACCCTTTTTGATTTCCATACAAGCCCTAAAAGCGTTGGGTGCCATGATCAACCTGTCAACGAATCAGTGTTTTCTCAGCAAAATCAATAGGGAGTTGAACTTGCAAGAAAGTGAAAATGGACTGTACGTCATTCGAATGTCAGAACTTTGTGTGGATCCTTGCGAAACAGTCATGAGTGCAGAGACTTCCAAAGCCGTCCAAGCGCCCAACATTTGCCCACCGCCTGGTTTGTTTTCCTCAGAGCCTGCCGACCATGTTGACTCAGAGGGATGCGATGCGGCTGATCAAGACAACGGCCGAAGCAGTGATGGAATCTCTCAGGATGCTCCTCATCATCCTGATGAACCAGATCGAGGTGAAGGCCCCGGACCAGGAGATCTCAGACCACCATGCCAGCTCACTGCAATCCCTTCTGGAACACGTGAACAACCAGAAGGAAAAGATCGAAGAGCTGGCCAAAGCTCTGAAAACAGTCCAGTCCCCTCGCAAGTCTCGAGGAAACAATGGACCAAAGCCGTCAGAACCTGGAGACCTCTCAGATTTCTCATGGGAACTGGAAGAGGAGGAACTGATGGCGTCAATGACTATCCCCTCAAAGAGGACAGCACCAAGGATGATGCCAACCAATGTGACCCTCAGGAATCAAGTTCCACAACCGGTTCAGGTGCAGACCAACGAGAACCAGCTGGCATTGACAGCTCAAGCGGTGGAGAGCCGGGGAAACAAGAGAGTTTCATGGGGAAAGACGCACAATGGGAAGAGATTTGCGGAGGTCTACGAAAGCAACAGCTACGTCGATTGGATCACGGCAAGGGCAAAGAATGCGACACCGGCCATGCAGGACTTCATCACCTACTGCCGAGCACGAGAAGACATGGAAAGTCAGGCAGTGAGAAACCTTCGGTAGAGTCCCGGCCATTGGAGCCATCACTATTTCTGGAGAATGCCTATGAAATGAAGCTCATGAATAGTTGTCGCCATCACATGCCCAAAAGAAATTCCAAACAAATCGACCTTTTGGAAGTGTATGCAAGTTCTCATAGCAAACTGACCGATGAAGTGAACAAACGTGGGGGAACTGCCAAACGATTTACTATGGAGGATGGAGATTTAAGCACTTTTGAGGGCCAACTGAAGCTGTTGAAGAAAGTGTTTCTTTGGAAACCCAAACATGTGTGGATGGCTCCAGAATGCGCTCCATGGTGTCCTTGGAATCGTTTCAATCAAATGAGGGGCTTGTCATCCTTTTGCCGCATCCAAGAAAACCAAGAGAGGTCCCGAGAACAGCTCACGTTTTGCTCATTGATTTGCAAAATCCAATCGGACCGTGGCGATCACTTTCACTTGGAGAATCCTGGACCCTCAGGTATGTGGCATCAGAATGAAATGCAAGAGATATGCAGTAGCACAAAGCCAGCATATTTCGACCAGTGTCGCTTTGGTCTCAAGCATCCGTGTCTCCAAGAACCCATGCAAAAGAGAACGCGTGTTCAAACGTCCTCAGAAGAAATGTTTCAAAGCCTGGACAGCCGTTTTTGTCAACACGATCATGATCATGCTCAAATTGCAGGAAACTGTTCTTACAAGGGTCAGAACATTCAGGTGTCACGTTTTGCTGCCTTTTATCCAAGGGTTCTTGCGAAGAAATTGGCTGAAGTGATCATGCGACCGACGCATACCCATGTTGTCGCCCCGACATTTGTGATCGACCAGGAATGCCTTCCAGTCCGCTCACTGGATGATGCCGACAAGCTGTTGGAAAGTTCTTCAAAGCGCCTGAAGAAAGAAACTGGTGAAGCCCATAGGAAGAATAGTCGTAAAAGACCCCTGGAACCCAATGAACAGAAGAAAATTGATGATCCACAATGGAAAGAGCTCATGAATAGGTATCGAAGAGAGTTGCCTAAATCAGGGGTAGTCAAGTGGGAGGGGAACCAAAACAGTGAAGTTCAGGCCATCCAAAAGCTGTCCCGATATGCAAGTTCAGTCAGTAATGGCAGGAAAAGGGCGTGAAAAATATGTAGTTCATCCCGACAATTTGCCCTTCCGTCGAACCATAATCCTGAGTAGACTTGCTTATGAAGTTTTTGACTTGGGAACCGAAGACCTTCAAGAAATGTCCAAGAATCAACAGGGTCGCAAAGCTGAAATGTCCGCCCATATCATGATTTGCGTGTTTGGTAGGCCAAGGGAGTCCATGGAGTCAAATGCAATCCAATCTCACGAGATAAGTGCCGAGGAGAACTCCAGCCGAGTTCCAACAGCCGAATTGCATGAGCCATCTGCGAACGCCCCAACAAAAGGGGAAACGCCTGCAGACAACTTGCCAGATGTTCCGTTGCCTGCAAATTCATGGACGTCAGCCGCTGTTTCAGTGTCAGGCCCAAGGTATTTGAAGTTGTCTGAACAAAGGAAGTCGTACATTCGGAAATTGCACCATAACCTTGGACATCCGACAGCTGAACGCCTCTCCAAGCACCTGGCTGACCTAGGAGCCGAAGAGCTTTTAGTTCAGGGAGCTTTAGACTATCTCTGTGCACCATGTGCTGAACGACGCCCACCAAAACTGAATCCCACTGGTACCCTGAAAGAGGCCCGTGACTTCAATCAACGCATTTACATAGATGGTTTTGATTGGAAAGGGGAACATGGATATCAGGGATACGTTGTTCACATCATCGATGAAGCGACCCAATTTCACCTGGGACGTCGCACTGTTCGAGATGGAATACAAGCTCAAAAGGTTTTTGAAGATTGCTGGAACAACTGGGCCGGTTCTCCCGGTGAGATCGTGATGGATTGTGGAGGTGAGTTTGTAGCTGACCCATGGAAAGAATTCCTTCAGCGTGAAGGTATAACCCCAATACTGACAGCAGGGCCATGGCAGAGAGGTAGGATTGAGAGACATGGAGGTATTGTGAAAGAAATGCTCCATAGAATAGACCAAGCTCAACCAATCCGCAATGAGAAGGAATTCGAAAGAGCCTTAGCACAAGTTTTCCGTGCCAAAAACTCCCTTGCTTCAGTAGGAGGGTACAGTCCTGAACAAGCTGTTCTGGGCAAAGCGACTCGCCTTCCAGCATCAATCACCAGTGATGAGAGCAATCCAGCCCATTTGCATGCAGCCATGAATGATGGCCCAGACGCGGACCGTTTCCGCGCAGCACTTGAACTGAGGGTTCTTGCAAGAAAAGCCTTTATCGACAGTGATAACAGCCAAGCCATTCGCAAAGCATTACTCCGAAAGTCAAGAGGGGAAATCACAGAATGGTCATGTGGACAACCATGCATGTTTTGGGACAAGAGGAAATCCACAAACATGTTAGAGAAAGGACGATGGTGTGGTCCTGCACAGGTTGTTTTGGTTGAGTCAAAGACCATAGTTTGGATTACTCATATGAATAGAATCCTCAGGTGTGCCAGAGACAACCTCCGACCTGTTAGTCTGCGCGAGTTTGAACGCCATGCCTCTTTCAATCAACAGATTGATACCCAGAGGGCACAACAGATGGCTTCACAACTTAGAAGGCGCCTACATGAGAGAAGTGGAATGTTTCAATTTTCTGATCTCAGTGAAATTCCTTCCGAACATGTGACAACAGAAGCAGCTGGTATCCACAATCAGCCCGAAGAAGAACCTACTCGGAGATCTTCCTTTGAACAAGTCCCAGAAATCAATCCCGAAGAAATTGCCATCCCTGATATTTCTGAGAAAGCATGGGAAGCCGAAGATGAAAGCCTCAAGTCACCGAGTAGCTACGCACCAGGAACGCCTGTTGGGGAAGACAATAATAGTGGTATTGGGGATAATGATACCGGGGTTAACCTAATGGGGAATGACAGTGTTGAAGCTAGCAATGTTGTGTACAATGCCTTCTTCACAGAAGCCAACGTTCCCGGACCTGCCATCCGAAGTGACGAAGATACACTTTGGAATGAAGCTGAAGAGGACAAGCGACCATACTGCGAGTATGAATTCGATGTTCCCCAGCAACAGGTTCAAAGGTTCATGCAAGACCCAAAAATTCACACCTCGCTTTTGGCAACCGCCGCGAGAAGAGCCCGGTCAGAAGTCAGATATGCCACTTTGAATGATGGAGAAAAAGAACTTTTCAAGCAAGCCAAAGCTAAAGAACTGAGTTGTTGGTTGGAAACCAGTGCAGTCAAAAAGATATTGAGGCATAAGATATCCCCAAACCGGATCATGACCAGCCGGTGGATTCTGACATGGAAACCCGATGCGACACTCCCTAATGGCCGCAAAGCCAAAGCCCGGCTTGTGGTGCGAGGATATCAGGACCCAGAGCTTGATCAAGTAAGCACTGAATCACCTACGCTGTCTCGAGATGCTAGGATGTTGTTGTTGCAAGTGATATCCTCTTCGGGATGGACAGTGCAGAACTTTGACATCACCACAGCATTTCTGAGAGGCAAGTCTGACGGGAGACAATTGGCGATGGAACCAGTTGCCGAGCTGAAACAACTTTTGAATTTATCCAGCGATGAAGTCCTGCTGTTAGAAGGAAACGCTTATGGAAGGGTTGATGCACCACTGCTCTTCTACAAAGAATTCCGTCGACAGTTAGAGAAAGTTGGTTTCGAAACACATCCACTGGACAATTGCCTTTTTCTCTTGCGTAACAAAAAGAAGCCTGAAATCTTGGATGGAGTATTAGGTACCCATGTTGATGATGGTTTGGGAGGGGGAAATGAGAACTATGAAAATGCACTCAAAGAACTGCAGAAGGCTCTTCCTTTTGGACAGAGGGAATACCGAAAGTTCCGATTCACTGGTTTGGACATTGAACAGCTGCCTGATAACTCAATCAAGATTAGCCAAGAAGAGTACATCAATAAGATTGAGCCTATTCAGATCCCAAAACAACGTCGAACTGAAAAGGAATCCAATGCTCTAGCGTCAGAAGTGCATGATCTCAGAGCTTTATGTGGAAGCCTACAGTACGCGGCAGTACACAGTCGTCCAGACATGGCAGCCAAGGTAGCGTTCATCCAAAAGAACATTTGCAGCGCAACTGTTTCAACTTTATTGGAGGCCAATCGAGTTTTAGCAGAAGCACAACAAACAGCGGATACCTCCATAATGGTGAGGCCTCTTCCGCTGAACCAAGTGACTTTTGCAAGTTTTGGTGATGCCAGTTTTGCCTCGGCATCTCAACTCAAAGCCCAACAAGGGTTGTTTATAGTCGCGTGCACTCCAGAGCTGGCTGCCAATCGGACTTCCGAAATCAGTCCGATGTCCTGGAACTCAAAACAGATAGGAAGAGTCGTAAGATCAACGCTTAGTGCCGAAGCATATGCGATGAGTTCTTCTCTTGACAAACTTACATGGCTGAGGTGTTTATGGGGTTATATCCTTAGTCCAAGTTTCAAATGGCAGTATCCCGAGAGTTCCTTGCAAGAGGGTCCCAAAGCCCTCCTCATCACTGACTGCAAAAGCCTTTATGACCTAACAACCAAGCTAGCGGTCCCCAACTGTGAAGAGTGGCGAACTACAGTTGAAGTGATGTTAATTAAGCAGCAAGCTGCAGGACACTCTCAGTGCCGTTGGATCTCAACAGCAATAATGCTGGCAGATTGTTTGACAAAGCCGATGGAATCACATTTCCTTCGAACAGTGCTCCGTTTGGGCAAGTTTAGAATCTTTGATGAGAACATGATGTTGCAGAACAATACCCACCGAAAGATAGCAGCCAAATGGGTATCCTTGCCTGAGGCAGCACTTGGAAAAGGTAATCCACCCAATGTACATCCAAAAGAAAAATAGACCAGTGTGAATTTGCAATTCAACCAGTGGTCACCTTGGATGTACCTCCAACCTGTCAGACATTCGTGCATGCATCCGATACGGCCAGGTCAACCACTGACCATGCTTCGACCATGACTCGTGGCTCAAGGCCGCACAGGTGCGAAAAGCGTGGCCGCTGCTGCGGACAGCCCAAATCGAGAAGTGTAACACAGGAAAGGCCCAGGGGGTCTGTTGGAGCCCATTTTGGGGTATTTCTTTCTTTTGGGGTGGACCCCAAAACCCTTAATCTGGTTTGGAACCGGATTCCCCTACCTTTGTGGACTCTAACCCAGGGAGCCACAGATATATATATATACATATAATATATATATATCGATAGCACTCCCCGAGCACCTCCTGGACCCGACTGCTTCGTTCGCGCAAACCGTCCTGTCCTGTGCGCTCAATGTCGTGCCACGTCTTGGTGCCTGGGGACGAAAGCATGGCTTGGGATTGGAGAATCATCCTTTCACGGGTAAAAAGCCATACTGGTTGGTGGTATAGCTACCCCTCTGAAAAATATGAGTTCGTCAATGGGATGACAACCCATATATGAAGTGGAAAATAAAACATGTTCCAAACCACCAACCAGCATACATATCAATGGTTAAGTGCCACTAGTGGTTAATAATCATAGTGCTTAATGACCATAGTTAGCTCATAAGTGCTTCATATATTGGACAATCACCATTTTTTATTTAATGGGTAGATCCACTATTTCGACTGGGCCATTTTCCATATAGCTATGTTGAACCATAAGCATAAGATAGCATAAGTATATAGTTCACCCATTTTTTCGAATGGAATAACTACCACGATATACCAGGGGACATTGGGGACACATCCGATCACCGATCGGATTTTTTCAGTTACGGCGTTACGGTCGGACCGTGCCGTGGGATTCTCCAAGGATCATCCCCCCTATAGACCCAATACTGATGGTTAATTTTACAAAGGTCATCATAGTTATTGATATACTTATGATATATGGTTAATATATTGTTAATGATGGTTTATGATGGTTAATAATAGGGATATGTTCGCATCGAAAAGTATCTGGTTGGTGGTGCAATGTGCCCATCTTGAAAAATGATGGAGTGAAAGTCAATGGGAAGGATGACAACCCATATATGAAATGGAAAATAAAAAATGTTCCAAACCACCAACCAGATAATGATAGATACACAATCACATATAATATACATAATATATGTATACATACATATGTAACCATGTATGATAAAAAAATGTTTGAAACCACCAACCAGTGATGTATCGGATCTATTGATAAACGAACCCGGATTCGATCCCGTCATTTCTTCAAATTGATGGGATGGGAGTCACAACCGAGATTGATGTGAGGTTTTTTTACCGTTGCTGTAGCTGTTTTCTGTACCAAATCAAGATCTTCAACACCAAACGTATATGGTGGCGCCAGTGGCTGGGCCCCAGTCCGCTGGAACCACTGCCGGCGGTGCTGATGCCTCCTCTTGCACCTTGATGGCATAGCTGGGGGGCCCAAACATGTCCAAACTCAAAGCATCTTGAGGTTTCCGCAAAAGATGGGCAAAATACAAAGTTTAAATCCCTCAAAAATCCAACAAAATGGGCGGATGTGTTCCATCATCACGAAAGATTTGTGCACTTTTCAATTCAGCCACATAGATCTGGTTCATCTTTACATGTTCTTCCCTCCAAAGTTCCTCGGAAGTTCGTCCAGAAAATTGCATCAACATCAATTTGAAAATCCGGACAAATCAACACATATTTCAAAGTAGCTGAAAAAATCCAGGCCGTCTGAACTATATTTGTTCTAGGTTATATGTTACAACTTAAACATACCGAACAAATCCTAACAGAAAGATGAAAAAACAGCGGCAAATCAAGGCAAATCCACCAAACCAACCAGGTACCTGTGGAGCAGAAGGCTCTGCTGCTGCTGGTGCGGAGGCAGGGGAAGAAGCCTCCTCGGAGACTGCCTTGGCACCAAGAGAAATGGTGGATTTCGCAGCAAAAGTGATGGATTTGTAGGTGGATGTATAGTAATTTGCAAAAAGATAAAAATGGGATTTATAATGATTTATATACATGGATTCACTATTCAAGTGGGATTTTACTGCTCTACCTTTTTGTGGGGTGCTATAATGGAATCTCACCACGAACAATGAAGGGGATTTATAGCTACAAAGATGAGAATCTAAGCATTGAAAATGGGGATTCCCAAAAACATGATGTTCCTTGATTTTCCTGGTAATTGAAATGGAAATGTCAAACCCAAAAAGTGGAAGAACAGCACTTCCAACTCACGGTAGTTTGGCAGTCTTAGGTCCTGGAAAACATTGGACCGTTTTTTTTGGTGAATTAACAGGGTTGCTCCGAAACGCAGCAAATACAAGCGGGGTCAATTGGCCCAAGTGTAGAGGTAAACTCATCAATTTCACCAGTTTGCTTGATTTAAACCATGTCCCCATGATTATCCAATGATTCTCCCAGTAATTAGCCATGAAATAGACATGAAATTTGCCGTAATTTCCAATATGAACCACAATCCCAGCCAAGACTGATGTGCATCCCTGAGTTCTCTGACGGCTGGAGCCTCGCACAATTTCAAGGATACCCATCAACACTTCTGGATTTCCCTCCCCTCCGTCCTTCAGAATAAACATGAATAAACACCCCCATTCTATGAAATTCTATGAAATAAACATTCTATGTCCTACAAAGATATGTGATTTCATCATATTTCATCCTCTACTAAAGCTCAAACGTTGGGGGTCTTTACGAGTACCGATGAATTTCCTGGGCATCGTCCCAATGGGACCCTCCCGACCTTTTTTGGATCAACATGTCATGCATGGTGTACCTTAACCACAAAGTACGCGAATGTTTGGATGGGAAATAACATGGTATAAACATGTGTAAATAACATTTGGATGGGAAATAACATGTTATCCTATAATTAACATGTTTTCCCTTTGAAAAACACATTGAACCACACAACCAATTCTAAGACATATCAAGACTCGTCTATGGTGTGCCCAAAAAAAACAAGGGGATGATTAACTCCTACGATCTCCTTCGGACTAAAAGGTTGAGTTGTGTCATGTTTACCTTGAATCAAATTAACTTAACGCACTCACTGTGGCTGAGATCTATGTCTGGGTATCGGTTTGCCACTCTAAGTGACATGGGTTTACCAGTGGTTTACCCACATCTGGATGCTTGGGGATGATTGTTCCTATGGTCCCATCATTGGGGGGTGATAGATTCCACCAAATAAGTCGTCAAGTCGTCAAAGCACCTATAAAATCTATAAACAGATGGGTGTCTAAAAATGAGATATACCTCCCAGATTACTGTTTGATGTGAGATCTCTAGACTCTAGGTCTTTTCAAAAATTGGCTGCCAATCCCCACAGCAGCAAAGTTTCGGCCTCGGCGTAGCCAGTAGCCGCAGTAGCCTCAATTTTTTCGCTGGTTGAATCACCTTGAATTCCCATTCAATTTTTTGTTCATTGGTGAACTACGCACAGAAAACATCAGAAAACAATGAAACACAAAGATTGCACCTCTGCGACAGTGTTTCTCTCTATGACTTCGGCCAGTCACACAGTCGACATTTCAGCAGAGTTCAGCCTCTGACACGCGGTTTCTCTAACATCGCCATGGCGTGGCTAATTTTGTTCGATGCGGATGCAACTGGTGATCTGCTAACTGGTGGTACATCCAAAGTAAGGACATAGGCCTCGATCTGTGGACATATCTGTTTTCTTTAGCTTTCTATGACTGGAGCCAAGCGAATCACGGAGCTGATCATGATGCCGAGCAGATAAGTGGCTCACCGGCTCATCTTCCGTTAATGGACAGTTGCTAAGATCTTGTTGGACATGAGGCTTCTTTCAATGGAGGATCCATGAGGATCCCAAAACCAGAAGTTTAACCGTGGATCAGCAATTGCAAAACCCATCAAAACCTGTGCTAGAGCCTTTCTGCACGCAGGTTTTAGGGACTAAGCCCGACTCCGGTGACCAACCATGGCACAGAAATACTCAGCGCGTGCCACCGAGAACTCAGCTGTGCAAATGGTAAGGCTCTGGCCATACCCTCAGGTATGAACTCGTTAACAGGTGGCTGAGTTGAGTGCGAAATTGCCTGGTGTTCCGGAAACAAATCATGGAAGAAATAAACAAATGTGTATACACACAGTATACCAAAAAAAAAACAAAGCTATTCCAACTCACCAACACCACATTTTGGGCGTTGTGATGAGAATTCGCGGAGCTAAGCTCTTTCACCAGTGCCTAAGCGCACCCGGCTTCTCAAGGTGTTGTCCCTGCCGGCCGCTTCTGAGGTTGCAGAGTTTCTACCAGTAGCCTCTAGAGGTCATGGAAACATAGCTATAGAAGCCATGGCCCATAGAAAGAAATGGTAAAAAATGATGATTGACCCTTTGAACATGGTGATTTTCCAGTTTGCAAACCCTGAAATTACCCAAGGGTAACCCAAATTGTTGGTTCTACACCCCTTACAGCCGTGAATCCAACCGCTTCAAGCTTCCACGACTTCCACGATCGCCAGCCGCATGAAAAAAATACTCGAAATGGATCGAAATGGTCATTTAGTATCTAGTAGTAGTGATCAATAATGGGATAGATATGGATACAATAACTATAACATAGCGAACTGGAAAATCACCATTTGTAAAAGGGTCCGGAATTGTTTTGTTTGTTTTTCCGTTTTGGGCATTTTCTTTGGATCTGCTTTTCTGCCCGTTTTCCTTGCTATTTGCAGCATTTTGGAATTTCAACTGTCTTTGCAATATTTTGGAGTTGGAACCTTTCATTTTCCATAGATTTTGCAACATTTTGGTGGAGTTTGTAACATTTTGGAGCTGGAAGCTGCCGTTTCAAGGGTATTTGCAGCATTTTTGAGTTCGAACCTCTCATTTTCGATGGAATTTGCAACATTTTGATGCTGGAACTGTTCATGTAACATGGTAGTTTGCAACTAGGGTTCGTTGGTTTTAGGGTTAGTTTAGGGGTTTTGTTTGGATTAGAGTTGTTTAAGGGTTGGTTTTAGAGTTAGGGTTTATTATGGTTTATCTAGTTTTTTTTAAGGGTTGGTTTAGGATCTTTTCGGGGTTTGTTTTATGGTTTGCTTAGGCTTGGTTTAAGAGAAGCAGAAAAGCAGCTAAGCAAAGAAGCAGGGAAAAGCACAAAGCAGTGAAGCTGGGAAAGCAGAAAAGCAGGGAAAAGCAGAAAAGAGATAAGCAGAAAAGCAGAAAAGCAAAGAAGCAGGGAAACAGAAATCCAAAAAAAATACCCAAACCGGAAAAAACCACATAATTCCCCCCAAAAAATAGCCCTCCTTAGTAAAAACGGCAAACCACCGAACTAAACGGGCCATGTTTTCCATAGCTATGTTAAATTCAACTAAATTTCATTAAATTACCAGAAGGTGTATATATATGATAATTATAGCTACTAACTTGCTATATCAATATTTCTTGGCCCAGGAATGATGATATGTTCTGATATAGTATCTGGTTGGTGGTTTCAACCCATCTGAAAAATATGAGTCAGTTGGGGTTATTATTCCCAATATATGGAAAGTCATTAAAGTCATGTTCCAAACCCCACCAACCAGGTATAAATCGGTATTACGAATTACGAGCTATAGTGATCTAAATGATCGCGACCTTCCAATGAGAACGTCATGCTTCACATCTTTGGGTCAAACCAAAAATGGGGAAGAATACCTGCCAATAATCATAGCAATGTAAAATGCGTATAATTTATACAGGATGCCCCCCCAGTTATAAGTTGGTTTATATAATTTATAAACCATAACAAAACCCCAATTAACTAATTATAGTATATTATAGTTGTATCTACCATAAACCATAGAATTCAGCCACTTATGTTCGGCAACTGAACGCTATTGACTGGGGGCCCCATCCAACTGATTTTCTCATTGTTCCCAGCCCCACACCTTGACCAGTTCCAGGTTTTTTCTGGATCGTCCTGCCGCTGTCCAGCTCATGTCATCATCCTACATAGAAAACATCTGAAATTCATCAAACCACCATTTTGGCTGCAAAAAAACACCATGTTCATCCATTTTCAAGATGAAATATGATGAAATCAACCATATATCTACACCCCTTCTTTCCGTTTCTTTATGTTCTTTGTCTATTTGTCGTTCATCTTCATCACCACCAGCACCATGGAATCGCCCTGTTTTTCGTGCTGTTCTGTGCCTTCCGTATCCAGTGGATACAGCTGCAGGGCCGGTCTTCGTCCAAACGAAAGGGCCTCACTGCCACTGAAATCGGGTGGTAAACATGGGGAGGGGTACGGGTCAAAATGGGGCCACCAACATTTGTTGTTTTTCCAAAATGATGATTTGGGGCATCGAATTTGGGACACAGAGCTATATGGTTCTGAGTCAAAACCAGGCAAACACAGGAAGATTTGGGGTTTTGACACGCTGATATGTATATATAGTATATACGTCTGAAAATGAATGTCCTAGCCAGTTGTTGCCAACTGGCATCATTTAACCAGGGCATAGACCCATGGATTTCCCTTAGCTGTGCAAGTTGGGTTCCGAAACAAGTGCAAAAGGTGATTTTCTCAGCTGAGGTATCTGGTAAAGAACAGGGATCGCTCCCCTTCCAACTTGTTGATGTGCTAGGGTTGAAACATTGTATAGATTATGGTCATCCATCCCATGCCATGGGAATCCTTGCAATGTGCAAAAACACAACTATGAATATGGATTTATGATGATTTATGATCATTTATGCCAAGGACCCCCAGTCGGACAGTCGGACAGTCGGACAATCGAACTTTTCACATGGATTCACATGGCACATATACTTTGAGGATCATCCCATTTAGCAACTGCTAAATAACCTGCTTAGTAAGTCCCCATGGATCATGGCTTATGGTTCTTCGCCATCCGTGGAGCCACCAAGACACCCAATTTGCAATGCATCATCGTCAGTGACCTGCCGATGATCCCAAGGAAAAAAAAAACCTGCACATGGGACCTAGATGGGACTGGTTGTCAGATGTTGGTCTTTTCGAGCGATTTGAAGAATTTCTGTCCCAGCTTGGTATGATGGATTCGTGGCTACAAAAGAGACCCGAAACGAAACGAATAGCTGGTGTTTGTCATCGTGACTCAATTCCTCCCATTAAACACGATTAAACCGCCTTTGACCGGTTTTCGCCCACAAAAACACCCAACCTGGATGCGATCGCGAATCTTATTGCCATCGGATGTCAAACCTTTGACCTCACCCTCAGGGTTCACATACCTGACATGGCACTGTCCAAGCTGAGAGGATGACTGGTGGGTCTCCCATGGGTTTCCCCGGAACACCACCCACCCACCCGAGAAACATGTCGCTGGCCATATGATGCCGTTGCTGGTCTGGAAAAACCCACGGGCCTTGCGAAAAGATGGGATGGTTGCTGCACTCAAACGCCGGGGCTCAAACTAGCGACTGACCAAAAAGATTCGTTGAACATGTCCACACGGAATTTAACATCTTGAATCAAACACCAACCTGGAATTCATAGAAAAATTCGGAATGACTGTTGGGTGTAGTGTCCCAAGCTTAAAACATTTGAAAGATTCAACTCTTGAAAGCTTGGCTTCTGATCAACTCTTTCCCTGAACCAGGCCATTCAATCGGGATGGTTTTGACAAAATCTGGCCTGAAAAATGGGCACACCCCAGGGGTCATTGGCATCACTTAAAGTTGGGACAAGCGATAAAAACCTGGGACATCACCAACCCGCTCTGCTGGGCCCCAGGCTTTTTTGATCCGAGCTTGAAATTTCTTGGTGATAACCTGGCGCAGGACATCCCCAATGCTGGAAAATCCCTCGAAAATCCTCGAGTTTTTGCTGCAAAGGCAGACTCCTGGGACTTATTGACTTGTCATCCTGCAACTGGGGAATCCAACTATGATGTTAGGACGTGTTATTGCTTGGATTTATTGATGTTGTATGATTTTACTTGTTTTTGCATATTACTTTAGAATTACCGGCTTCACCATCTTGATTGACTTTATGGCTATTACGCCATTTCTGCTAGTGAATCTTGCATTTCCGTCATGCATGTTGGGTTACAGGGCAATTCTTCAGAGTTCATTTGTTGATTAGCCCGTAATTTCTCGGATGCTTCTGTCCGATTTTTTGCAATTGAAGTTGCCTGGAAACTGATTTCCCGGCCTTTACAGGCACCAACTACTCACCAACTGGCTTACCCATAAAATTTATCGATTGTGTAAACTATATCACCAACTTTAAATTTATTGTTTATAAATTTATAATTGTTCGTTTCTATTTTCCTCGGGCTTCATTTTCCCCACTGGGCTATCCCCACTATGCCGGTGGATGGTCGTGATTCCTGATTTCGTATGCTGACAGATAACCAGGTAAGACCCGTCATACGGCTGTGGGGATATTCATCAAATGTAGGGCTCACACTTGTGGCTTAAACTCCCTCCCCTTCCCCCACCCAAGGGATACCCTCTGGTGTCATCAAACATAGGCTGAACATCCCCCAATTCTAGCTTATCTATAACTTATAGATGCTTTTTTTGCTGATTTTCCCAGCTATAAGCAGCATGTATCAATATTTATCAGATATGTCTAAGAAGGATTTTCCAGCCATGGCCATGGTTGACAACCCTCTCACCTCAGCTTCATCCAGCAGCTTAGAGAACCCATCTCCTCCAAGGCGGCGAAACAGCAGGTCCTGACCAGCGACTGGGGAAACGACCACGACTCGAGTCGTGGAAAGACGCCATGGGAATTCCCGTGGCTGGAATAGGATCAACGAATTTTGTGATGTCCGTTTGATGTCCAAATCTATGTTGCTTTAAAGCAGAGTGCCATTCATTGGAACAAAAAAAACACATGAAACATACGTAGAGATTCACGTGGCTGCTGTGTGAATACGTAGGATGCACCATGGTATCCCATGGTGATAACCTCGGTTTTTCTCATCATGTTCCCTATGAAACGGCCATCATATACATTTACATGTAGGAAAGTGAGGAAACTGTATGGGTTTGTCTATTGTTAGTCATAATTTTGACTAAGATTTCTATTGACTGATCTAAAATATTCAACTAAAACAAGTGTTGAGGGTTTTGCTGTTCGGAATCAAAATGGCGATGCTTCCTGTACAAAGTTCAACATGAGGCTTCCACTATTCCTAGTACAACCTTGGTCATTTCAGACTATCTCAGTTGAATCCTTCCAACATTTAGTATCACAAATTTCATTCTATTTAAATTACCCGAAAAATCACAAGTATATATCTACTTGTTGTTAGAACTATTTAAGGAACTATTTCAATAATCATTCTTCTTTGTATACATACAGAAACCAACTTGGTGGAACTGGCAGAACACAACTCCGCATATTTCGCCAGAACATCGGCGGACCATGAGCGACACTCCGCGATGGGCTTTTGCGAATAGACTACTCCTCAATCTCATGGTATTATACTATATTTTATTGTATTATGTGATATTGTATAATATCAAATTACTATATTGTATTGTGTTATATTATTATATTATATTCCTCGTTCTTCAGACATGTTTGGACAAAGCAATCGTTGGACTAGCGCATTTCTTTCGCATGAATTCCAGCAATTAATGTTGACCTATGATTTATAAATGCCCCTTGAATAAAGCTAATTTTTTCCCAAAATAAATAATAAATGCCCCCTAAATAAAGCTAATTTTTTTTGGCCCTAAACCCAGATTTGCCCAGATCAATACTAAGTCCATGACATGAGTACTAGATCAATACTAAAACAATTGCTGGATTCCTTTTTTTTTTAATTGCATTTTATGTATTCGTTTTCAATTGTGGAATACTAAAACCTTTACATACAAACAAGTTTTATGGTGGCCTTAAGTCTATTTAGGGTCAGAGAGGGGGGGGGGCCCATTTATAAATCAAGGGCAGACATTATATTTAATTATGAAACTTTCTCAAATATCCTCAAGCTATGGTAAAATCCAGTATCATCTGGTAAACTCCTTGGAGGGTTAAAGAACCACACATTTCAGTGAAATGGGGATCGGTGCAATCAATTTATCCTTCGATCACTGACGGTCCGCTTGCAGCTAGACATAGTGAAGCCAACAAAATCTGGGGATTCTGGAAATGATGTCGGATGTTGCTATCCTATGTTTGGGAAACTCCTGGTAGCTCCTTGGCTTCTCATTTAATAGGAATAATAGGAAATATATGGAAATATAGATACCCCTACTGGATAGGTTGATACTGATGCGGATAGTTGATGGTATCATACTGGTACCGGTTCTGAATGATGGTTTCAACATGTTTCAACTCTAATCTTCGTCAATTGAGATCATCCCAATTCGTACTGCTACAGGATGATTGGTGTCGGTTGAATACTCAACTTCCAGGGGTTGAAATTCAAAGATCCTGAAAAACTACCAAGATCCGTACAATACATCGTCTGATCCTTAAATTTAGAACTCGAGGGGAAAAACTTGGTTTGCGTTCACATAAAGATGTAACATTCTTGCCCATTCTGCACTATGTCCAGCCGCACTTCCGAAAACATGCCTTTGGCATCCGGCCGTGCCATTGTGCGAAATGAAAAGACATGGAACATGCCGTAATTCTGCACATGTCTACACAAGAGAGCCCCTCCAGTTGCTTTTAGCAACCTCGGGTGAAAATCGCTGTGAAAAAGATGCGATTTGCACATGTGAAACTTGAGTCCGAACACGAACAAAACGAACAAGTGGTTCCAGAAGGATCTTGAAAAAAAAAGTCGCTCTTTCCATTCACTGATGTCTTTCAGCTATTGCTCAAGCACTCAGCTCCGAAACACTGCCGACGGACTGGTTTCACAACGCACGAATTGCGTTTCATCTGCAGCACAGACCCAGCCGCGCAATTCATCTTTGAACCGATTTGCAGTTTCTTTGTGCATCATGTATGCCTTGTTGGTGGCACCCTGATTTACTGAGTCACGAAGAAACACGGCTGAACACCGAAACTCCTCCCACTCACGCGCTTGAGGGCCTTAGCAACAAACAAGGGATATCCAAAACAGGGGAGCTACCCAACCAGAAGGAAAGATTTCGTAGTTCGTGGCTGGTTAGCATCCCCATTTTTGGTAGCAAACAACAGATCACCTCAAAAGAGTTTTGCCCAGACCGTCCTACAAATTTGAAAATGGTTTGAGTTTACCCAACTCAACACGACCACTCTGATGGGGCCGTTCCCGGCAAGGTCCCGGCCTGGCTCTTCCACCTCAGAATCAAGGCCCCTTTACTGCTGGATCCCATAACAAACTCAAACGGAATGTCCTGAACATAGGAAACACAAACACCTCACGGTAGCAATTTTGGGCACTAAGCACCTGGCTTTACAAATCCAGGGATCACATTAGCAAAGGCCGGATATAAACATATCTAAACCACACTTAAAAACAAGGCTACACATGGTTGCACTAGATCAGCAGCATATGGCTTCTCTAGCTATGGGTCAAAATTGGGTACCCCAGTGACCAAAAACCCATCGATCCCTGGGAACTGATTTTAGCGATAAAACAGTGGATAACATCTAGATAAGATCAGATTATCTGAGATGATGATTATTATTATTATTATTACTAATTATTATCTGAGATGATGATGATGATTATGATGATGATGATGACGACGACGACGATGACGACGATGACGATATGATGATATGTATATATAAATGCTACATGTTTCGAAGTTCACCCCTTTTTTCTGGCTCCATATTTTTGATGCCCCGATCCAGTGCGACGTGCCAAGTTGTTCACAGGCACCTATTCAGCTCGTATCTCACGCCTTGCTACCTTGCAGGATACCGATAGTTTTCAGCATTCCATATGGGGATACCCTCCGGTGTCATCAAGCATGGGGACAATACCCCCTGGCATTGGAGGTTTTAATATTTTTAATGGGACAATCATCGAACTAAATGAGAGTTTGTGAGAGATGTTCCATTGCAATGTCTGATTGCCAGAGGGTACAGCATGTTCCTCGGTCATAAACAAGCCATGTTTGTCGAAACGGGGAAGGCTTATTCAATCGCGACGGGGGATGATAATCATCTATCATCTTGCCCAAAATAAAGGAAGTTTCAAGACGAAGTGTGGACCTTTCAAAAAGTACATTCCACACAAACCACAACCAGAAACCGCCAAAAAATGAGAAAAAGAAATATATATCACCCTCGTTCTCCTATTGCCTGTCATCTAATAATATGCAAAAAAAACTTCTCAGAAGCTCATCAAAACACATCAAAACATAGGAATCCAATCAGAAATCACACCATCCTGGCCCTCCAAAAAAAGGGCGGCGCCTGACCCCGGTAGATGCTCTGAATCCTGGTGGCCTCGGCTTCAACCCCCGGTTACACCACTCAAATAGTGATGAATGAGTTGTGGGCATCTTTTTTGGAAACAAAACATCTATATTTTCACGGGCAAAGGATGGCAAAGGCACAGGTCTTTTTTTTGGGTGCGAATCCACGTTTTTGATGGTTCAATCCCATTATTCTACATCCCCACTCTTAATGTCTTAATGTCTCAAGGCCGCATCTTGTTATGCTTCACGCCTGTTCCAACTCTGGCTGCCTCCTTTCACCAACTCACCAAGGTGTCAACGCCATTGTTGTTTCAACGTAACCCCATCTTTTGATGGCTGAAATGCGGCAAACCTCCGTTTCTCCCAGTGTTTTCCCGGTTTTCCATCAACAATTCCACATGCCTTTGTCTAAAGATTATGGCAAAACTCAAAGAAACACCCAAATCACTGATTTATCTTGGTTTATCATCATTTTTCCCCCATTTCAAATGGCCATTTCCCGGCTCTCCCCGAGCCAACAACCGTTGCGCCGTGGCACCGCCTGTGCTTCCTGCGCCGCCATAGCTTTCACGGTCTGGCGATCCTTCTGACCGCGGTAGAGACTTTGGATGCGAAGTGCTGCGGCCTCCTCTTCCTTCAACAAGTCCTGGATGGATGAAGCAGACAATATTAGTTGTGACTACAACTATAAGGATAAATCAGTTACTATACTATCACTTGTGGTAAAAATCACTACCTATAAATATCCATACATCATACTATACTATCATGTGTGGTAAATACGGATGGCGGAGGGTGGAAGCATGGTGGAAGCAATCATCAAAGTTGAAAAAAAATGTTGGAAATCCAAAGCGAAAGCTCCATGGATGGCGGAAGGATGAAGCCAAAAAATTATGTATATCAGTTGCGATCAGTTAATCATAATAGATGATTAGATACTCTGATGGTGGAAGCAATCGCAATAGAAAATTGTATGCGGGAATGGGAAGTATGAAAACCAAAATAACTCCATGGTCCATCATTTTCCTGTGGTAATTATTAAGCTGGTGGAATCAGAATAGTTTCTATAATTTGATACATCAGTTTCTATACTATCATTTGTGATATGTAAATATCAGTGATTGTAATAGATAATAGATATTAATTGCCCCCTACTTAGCTAAGTGGGTGCAATACCTAGTATAACTAGGGGGTCTGGAGGCTATAACTATAGTATTATAACTATAGTAATTATTCATGCAAAGTTATTTTCACCAACTAACAGTTAACTGGTGGGGCAACAATTCCGCCAAATATCATTATGCGAAGTATTTGGAACATCATATCTCACAAACAAATATGTTCCATTATGCCAGCTAAACATTATCGGCATTTGTTTATAATGGAACATTATCATTATCATTATGCCAGATAAACAAATAAATAATGCGAAGTGGTGGGAACATCATATCTCACACCAAAGTGGAAGTGCTGGGGTTGGAGAATTTCGCGGCTGGGATTCAGAATAAAACACATCTGAAATTCATTTTTCATTCCCATCATATCTATTCAGAAATCAAAAAAATGTTTACCCTCTGGTAATTTAACATAGCTATGGAAAATCACCATTTTCAATGGGTAAATCCACTATAAATGGGGTATTTTCAATAGCTATGTTAGTCATTACCAGAGGGTATGACATATGGAAGTCATTTTTCGTACACAGTCATCCCTCGGCAGAAATAACTTGGTGGATTCAACGACTCCGGCCCAGTATTTTTTTTTTGGGTCGGTGGTTGGCAACTCTCCAGTTATTTGTTGGGTTTTCTTCTCATAAAATATCCGTTGGATATTCTTCTTGTTGGGAATGTATGTATTGCATATTCTTACGGTTCCGTTGGTGTAGTGGATATTCAACATATCAATCAGCTAGGCAGTTAGGCTATGCTATGCTATGCTTCAATACTGGTTTATAGGAATATCCGACAGCATAGCCTAGCTGATTTAACAAATCAACTCCTACAGAGGTTGGTGGATCAGTGGAGTCGTGGAATGCGATACTCTAAGGAACTCGATGAGGTGGTGCTTTGGGGGGAATGCTTTGAACACTACTTAATGAGTTCGAAAGGTAGGTAAATGTAGGGAAGTCAACGATTCCGCTGATGACCTCTGGTTAAAGAAATCAAATAAGATGATTGACAATCATTAATTGTGATTGAACATGAAATTATTGCCACAGATGGAAATGATGACATTTTGATGGTTTAGATGAAAGGAAGACACTTTGAAAAGGCGACTTCGTCAAAGTTGAAAGCAGCGGCCAAAATGGAGATGATCCTGCCGATGATATAGTCACTTTCCATTGATATCGAGACCCAGTCATCTTCAACACACCCATTCTATGGTCCCAGTCATATGTGATTTAATCTTTATATATGTATATATATATATTATATATGTTTATCACCTACATCCACCATGGTTTCCCATGGGGTTATTCAACTTGGATTTGCTTAGGGGGTGGTTAATGGTCCGTTAGGAAAACAAAAACTCCCCGACTAAACAAAGCCCATGATATTCCCATATTGTTGATTGTATTCCCATTCAATGATCATGTTCGATGGTTTGTATAGCCCAATATATCATATTACATCCAATTGCATATCATCACCATAGTTGTAGCGGCCCCATATTCCAACTTATGAAGGTTATCACCGTAGTTATACCGAAAAAAACTAACCCCTAGCCTGCACCCAAGGTTAATAGCTATTTCCATAGTTATTATATACCAGAGTTATAGCCATAATTATTACCACAGTTCTACAATGTTGTATAGCCCACAGTTACACCGTTACAGCATTACCATAGTTCCCACGATTCTCATGAAATCACCATTCTTATGATGGTTTGTATCACCATGTATACCCTCTGGTAAACTAACATAGCAATGGAAAATCACCATTTTTAACAGGTAAACCATCTATAAATGGGCCATCTATACCATGGCTATGTTAAATAACCAGAGGGTAACCATGTATAACTACCTATGATATCCCACGATCCTCCCTGGACTGGCCACAGCTTGTTGCCGGCTCTGCTCCTCTGGACTGGGCGGAGGCTTCGGGTTCTCATGCGCCTCCGACCTGAGCCGCGGGCAAGCGCCGGCAAGGCCGCTTGGAAGTGGGCTATATGATGCTACTGATTGTGCACACTTGCCAAAGAAAAAGCCTGTTTGCCCAAATCTTGGTACTCATATTCAATGTGGCGTGGAAATGTATGGAACACATTTGGGATGTTTAAATTTCAAGTGATGAGTCACACCCTTGCCAATCTCGACGAATGTGGGAAGAATCTTCTGAATCCGACAAAACAATACAAATCATACAAAGTGGAAAGACAGAATGAAAGTGCATGATTTCAGCATGATCAAGCTGAGATCTGAGATCCAGTCTTTTCTTGTTTTTCTTCTTTCTCTTCTTTCTCTTCCTTCTTTTCCTTCTCTTGCTTGTCTTGCCAAGCCTTTTTGCGATCCTCCGCAGACCAAATCCCAAATGAGTTTAACCCTCCAGTCGTAGCCGGTGCTGTACCAAAAGACATTGCAGGGCCCAATAGCTGTTGATGGGGACCAGCACCGTTCACCCAATAACTATGCTTGGGATGTCGAAACCTTCACTGTTCATAATAATAGGCCTCAGCCCAGCCTGCCTTTTTCCGACATGAAGCTGAGGATTTTGGACTCTGATGGTTCAGAGTCTCCTGTTAAAGAAACGTGAAATTCATCTCTTTGAAACATTGGTCTCCATGGAAGGAGATCTCCTTAGGATTTCATACCTCCCCCATGGAAGGGGTTTTCTTTGTGGTGTTTTTGGTCCATGGAAGGACGACCACGAAAAAGAAAATCATGCATTGAAACGGTGGTTCTCCCTCGGCCTCCAAAAGGGCGGTGAGGGTTTGGGTGAGCACAAAAGCTCTTGATATCAAAACGACATCGTCAAAACGTCTGGCTTCTGCCTAGTATTCAAACAGAATGCCTAGGCCTCAGCCCAGCCTGCCTTTTTCCGACATGAAGCTGAGGATTTTGGACTCTGATGGTTCAGAGTCTCCTGTTAAAGAAACGTGAAATTCATCTCTTTGAAACATTGGTCTCCATGGAAGGAGATCTCCTTAGGATTTCATACCTCCCCCATGGAAGGGGTTTTCTTTGTGGTGTTTTTGGTCCATGGAAGGACGACCACGAAAAAGAAAATCATGCATTGAAACGGTGGTTCTCCACGGCCCCTACCACGAGCTGATCACAAAAGCAGCTTGTAGAGGACGAAAAAGTGATACTTGGCCCTAGTCACGGAGTCTTAAGCTGTTCTGAACATGACCACTGCTTTAGCATGCTACGAGCCTTGACGCTAAAAGACAACCCTGGCAGGTAGCTAAGCCCATCAACCAAGTATATTTTGGCTACTTTCGTTGATTGCCAGCGTCCTTTGAGTAATGCAGTCTCCATACTGCCTGTTTGTTGAAATAACGCCGTCGCTCCACCCCTTCTTAACGAATAGGGTCGAAAGTTTAGCTTCAAGACATCAAAGATTTGACAGTGATACCTGAATTCGTTGCGGAAGCTTGAGGGGGATCTAACCCATATAGGTACCTTATGCATGCCTTGCGCTTGTTGGTCCTCTGAGGCTGCACGGAGAATTTCCAGCGCCACTGCATTTGTTATGCTGACAGTTTCCTGCGCGGCATTTCGGAGTCCTGTTTTGGTGTTCTTCAGACTTATAACGCCGCTCTTGTTTCCTAGGATCATGTCGCATGGTCTGATCTGAAGCAATTCACCCGTCCGCAGCAACCCATAGAAACCCAAACAGATCATTGCAGCGAAGCTTAGGTTCCTATGGGCTATGGCATAGAATAAAAAGGCATCCACTATTTCAGCTGTCAAAGGTGGAGCCCGATTGGGGGCTTCCACCTTCCTCCATACTTTAAACAAACGCCATGACAGTGCGAGCTTGTTCTTTGTCCATGGTTCGTAGTGCTGAAGACCACACAGTGCATCACTTATGATATGTAGTGCTTCCCCCTCTTCCCAAGCTTTTTGTATCCAATCAGAGACTCTCTCATCAAGGGCCCTTCCAGTTGTGACCCCACCTAGGTATGGTAAAAGTTTCTGTACCCCAATGAAGTACCTTTCCTGAGTTTTCTTTGTGATCGCAGCATCCCAAAGTAGGATTTTTCTGCGATCTGCTACTCTTTCAGCCCGTGTTTTTCGATGAAAGCATTGCCACCGTCCTGCTGGCCTCATCTGTAGGATTATCAGTGCTTTCCACGTGCGAGATAATGCAATGAATCCCAAAAGCCAATAAAAGTGCGTTGACCTTCTTGAGTACCCGAGAGAGCTGTCTGCTGCTGGTGCGTCCCTTCGAGATCACGCTCATGCAGATATAGCTATCAGTCACATGGAAGACCCTAAGATGACAAGCTTTTAAGTGCATGATGTGGTATCTGATAGCATGTAGAATGGTTCGCAGCTCCAAAACGTTGATATGTTCACTTAATTTCCACCTGTAATTAAACAAATGCTCCCATTTCCACCATGATGCCTCAATGCTCTGCCGAACAACTGCCTTAGGATTGAGGAACTCCCCCGTAGACATTCGTACATCAGACCCAGTGTGATTGGTCTTGGAAAGGAGAATTTGATTTAAGCTTTTAGTAGTCACAGGCCGTGGTATAGTGGAACTTCCATATTGTAACCACCGCTTGATTGGTGCCGTGCGTCTGAGTGAACAAGTGAAACCTGGAGCCAATCCCATTCTGTCAACTAACTGACTGTACTGCAATGTGGGCAGGAGGTGTTTGCACAGTGCCGCTGCTGGGATGATGAAGGAGAAGACGCTAAAGCTATCCCCCAATAAACACAACCGCTCATCTTCGTATTTCTGCCCCGAACTCTTGATTTTGGAAGCACTGAAACACAGTTTGGTGTGGTTAAAACCGTAACCCAAAAGTAGTTCCTTCTCAGAGCTATTGGCAAGCCTCCATTTGTCATTCGTCCAGAAAATAAACCTGGGTAAATAGTGATATGGGGGAAAACGGTAACTGTCAGAGGTCCAACGTGCCAATGTGTCTGTATCACACCTGTGTATGCCCGCCGGAGCTGGTGGTGGCCTTTTTCGCTCAATGCTCTTTAGCGCAGTAGGCAAAGTATAGCCTTCATCTCCGCCTGGCCACCACGTGCCTTCTGTTATCCAGTCAGCTTGCTGTGGATACGAGGCTGGGGCAGAGACTGCAACCCAATACTGCTCTTCGCTGAAAGTTATTCCTCCGAGGCAGCCCTCAAGACATTCGGATGTCCAGCATAATCTGGGTCTCTGCATGGGCACAGCATCTGCACAGTTGAGATGGTATGGTTTCACCTGCAGTTCTTCAGTTATCCGTTCACATTCGTGCTTGGGCATTGATGCGACATTCTCAGCTATGAACTTGACCTTAATATGTCCTATCTCCTTGAGCTCCTTCAAGACCCGCTTCAGTTCATAGAACAGGGATGATTGCGGCCCATCCAATCCCTGCCCTCGGACATTGACCGATGACAGGTCTACACATGGAAAGCCACCCCACACGTGCAATTCAGTCACTGTGGGGTATCTCATGAGAAGTTGTTCCAGTTGTGCCTTGTTCAGTTGTCTGACATCTCCATAAAGCTCTGCATGGGGCCACCGTCGGGAAGTGATCCTCATTGCAGGTTGGTGAATGTCAAAGGCCACTAACGCATCAGGTCGGATTCCCAGCACGTCGTAAGCTCTAAATGACCCTCCTATTCCATGAAACAACGACAACACCATGATGCCCGTGGGCTGGGGGTTGTCAGCTCTCAAACTGCTCTTCACAAAGTCCTCTCCTTCGCTGCTGAGTTGTGTTGCGATACCAACCGCCCCTCCAATGCTTGAGGCGTCACTGGCAGTTATGACATCTGAAATCTCAGCTCCCAGGAATGTGTGCATCATAGGTAGTCCACACATACAAGCAAACAATTCTCGGCGAACTTTGTACTGTAGGTCCAGTAGCGTCCCTTTTGAGCTAATAAACTCCCAGGTACTCTCTAAAAAACTCATGGCTGGTCGCCGATACTGAAACACATGTATCCATCTTCCAGCTATGACCTGCAGTAACTTTCGTGACAACGTTCTCCTGCTCAAGAGTGCCATAGTTCCCAAAAGTAAGTTGATCATCCTCTCTGGCGATGGGCCCATTGTGCGCTCACTTCCATTCAAATATGCTCCCAACTCTTGTCCAGTGATTTCCCCTGATTTTCGCTTCTTTGCCGCTGACACCACTCCAGCAGCTGTCCACAACCGCTCAGCCTCTTGGTGAATAATCTCACCTGAAAGAAAAGTGCTCCCTGATTTGTCAATCTCCCCTGCTGCAAAATTGTCCAGGTATATATGCCACCATGCTCGCCCAGACGTGCGAGATTCATCCAGTAACCCAACCATCCACTTCGGCAGCGGTTTACCCCTGACTACTTGGCTACATTCCGGCATGTTGCCCCCTAACAAGAGATTTTCACTTACTTCTTGCATGATTGAAACTGAGCTTCCCCAGCCCATTGGAAGTACACAACATGCCAAGCAAAACAAAGTTTGATCATCTCCTCCATAAATCTCGCAATGTTTGTGTACAACATTAAAAGCCAGAAATCTCTGCCATTTCTCCGGAAGCCGAAACAGATAAAACGCATTTGACATGTCACTTTGCCATAAACGCAGTTCTTCTCCATGTTCAACGTAGGTAGACAGCCAGGAAGTTATATGAGGAAGCCGTTTTGTGAACCCTTTGAACTGTTTGAGAATGGAGTTGCTGGGCACCAGGTTCATGATTAAACGCAAAATAGGTTTCTTTCCATCAACAAGTCCACATTTTTCCACGCCAAACAAACCATTAAGGACCTTCTCTTTCCTAAACTCAGCAACTTGTGTCCATGGTATCCAAGTGCACACCCCTCGATCAACCAGCTCCGCCGCAATTTTCTTAATCTCATTCCCCTGAACGTGAATTTTCCCCTGCAGCTTTGGCAATTGCTGACCTACATCTTCAACAACCAGTTTTTCGGGGTTATCAAGGAAGTGCTTGGTGGTCTCCGAAACATACTCCAACACCTCAATAGACCCCCCATGTTGTTTTGGTGGTAAGGCCGGCAAAATTTGCTCCAAACTTAGGCAGTGACAAACTCCTATTTCTTCCCCCTCGTAACTGACCCTGCGCTTCTTCAACTCTTTTTCAACCGCCTCAGTGTCTTTCACCTCCGCATGGCCGTGGCTTAACATCCTATTGACAGTCTGTTCCACGGCAGCCACCAGTCGAGTCTCCAGCGCAGTCCACTTTCCCTTCAAGAAGGGGGTGTGGCCATGCCCTAAAGTCTGGCAGGCATAACATGACAGCATGGTCCAAGCAGTTCGACTCCACAGGCTGGTGAAATCCTCGGTAACCGAGTCTGTTAAATTCACACTTGCAAAAAGCCGTAGTGCTGAGGCAAAATCTCCCTCGTGCAAAGGAAAGATGGCACGCTTGCGGGCCACCCTGTGCTTCATGCCGGGGGTGAAGAAGTCCCTCACCTGAAAAACCGTGTCATGCAACTCTGTAATATTGCAGCCGTGAGCCAGGCACCATGCCAGCGCACATCCACTCCTTTTCAAGGTTGTGCAGCAGCTCAACACCTCACTCCAGCTTGTAGTTGAAACCAAACTGGGCCTTTTGCTCTCGACGGATTTTTCCAGAGAGCCGCCCATCACTTGTCCCCTGGGGTCTCCTTGCTCTTGGCCCAGTCCGAGGTCTTCTCGTCCCAGGTCCCTTGGTTGCCCTTGTGTTTTCCTTTCTTGCCGCGATCTTTGCCCTTTCCTTTCTCGCCCTTGCCAGCGTTGCTGAACTCGCCGGATCCTTTCCAACCGCCTTTTCCACAACCTCGCGCTCCCCAGCCCCAATTGCCCCATGCCGGAGTTCCCTTTCCTTGTACCTTGTCTACTAACCTTCCATGTTTTCGTGAGGCCAGGACAATTGAGGCCGATCCTGCGGCGCTTTCTTCCATAGGATGTAGTTCCATGAAGCGCGCCGTGGTCCATCCATTGTCCAGGATGCTTTGATGTAGCGCCATGAAGCGCGCCGCCAACGAGTCTCCAACCCTCGCTATGTCTCCCCTCCTGAGGAGGTCCATCGTAGCAGCGAGGGAATGCATTTCCCTCAGTTCCCTCAGGAACGTGGGATGCGCTGGTCTCACTTGCTGGGCGAAGTATGTGGCTAACTTCACCCCTGAAGTCACTGCTTGATGACCTTGTGGAAGATCGGTAAGTGCCGCTTGTTCCATTTGATCTCTGACATGGTTCACCAACATTGCCAGCACACTTCCCGGTTTGTCCCGGCTTCGTTTCTTGACCGGGGCCTCGAGATCTGTCTCTGACTCGTCCTTCTTCTCCTCCGAGTCCGAAGACGCGCTCGAACTGGCACTGTAGCTGCGTATCGTCCCATCTGCTAGGACTGTTCGCTTTCTTTTCTTCTTCTTCTTCTTTTTCTTCTTGCCATCCTGTGTAAGGATCTTGGCTAACGCTTCTGCCATCTCCTTGCCAGGATGCTTGCTCTTCTTCTTCTTCTTCTTCTTCGCCTCCTGATTGGTCACTTCCAGGGCTTTCAAAGCCAGCTGGCCGCTCCAGCTTTTGGTAGAAATATCTCTTATAGCTGATGGATCTTCCACCCCCTCGACGCGCGCGCCATCGCCTCGGCGAAGTGCCGGCGGGCGCAGTGTGGGGAGAGTTGTTCCCGTTCCCAGTGGTTCTTCCTCATCTGTATAAGACGATTTCTCCTCTGAGCTTGCAACCACCTCTGATTCCTCGACGTCTGCGGCTGGAGTGCCAGCGTCTTTCATTTTCTTTGCGGCTGCCAACTTCTCGCGGAGCTTGGCTCTGAGATCTCCCGGTATGGCAGTGTCGGGCCCAGGTTTCTCCTTGGCCGCGCGGCGACGGGACGGCCCGGCCAACCGGCCAGCGGCCCTGCCAGCGCCAGGAGGTTTGCGCCCAGGCCCCTTCTTGCCTCCCGGGGTCTCTCCCTTCTCCTCTTCCAAAGCCTTTATCCACCGTTTGGCGGCAGTCCACTTGGAAGCCACAACATAGTCGCACCCTTTGAAGTTCTCGAAACTCCAGAGCCTGACAGTAGTGACGTGAATATCTGCATCGGGCTCTATATCCACACAAGGCCTTGACAAGCATAGGTGAATTCTCAGCACCCTCCTGGGTGCCGTCTCCTCCAACTGCTTTCCCAAGTCGGGGTCGGTGCATCCCATGTAATGACCAGACAAAACCAAGCTTCCGTCCAAACGATTTTCCACTTTGCTGATAAAATAGGCAGCCCAGTCGTCTTCTACATGAGCCAATGACGAGGTTTTGGCACTGAATTCTACGACTAGGCCGGGTACTGGTTGCAGAGCGCTCCATTGTTCGTGTGAGTCCACGTCAACTTCAGCTCCCTCAGGGAAATTGGCCATCTCAATAGCCCAGACGCGTGCACTCAAGGGGCTTCTCCTGCGTAGAAGTAAGCTCCCAGAAGTCTGCGGCTGGTTTTCGATGAACCCTCAAAGTAGGATCTACTGCCAATCTCTTCAAGCGCTGATGTTTGCGCCCTCCTCGAGTGCGGCCCCTCCTTGAGCTATGACCGTCTCGATGTTCTCGATGCTCTCGTTTCCGGGATCTCCTGGACCTGTCGGACGCACGGGTGCTCCCAGCGTCTCGGGCCCTGCGGGACTCCCTTCGATCGCTTCCTTCTCCGCGATGGGTGTCAGGCTCAGGCGGTCGCCTTGAACCGTCTGGCAAAGGCCGATGATCAGGGGCTGGGCTTCGACCCACTGATCGATCCCTGGTCTCCTCTTCTGATTCTTCTCCTTCTTCGCTCTCCTCCTCCTTTGGGGGCAATGGCGGAGGTGGTAGAGGTGCCCTCCTTCGGGGCAAAGAATCACGACCTGTATGGGGCTGCTCTGCTCGGCGCTTGGGCTCGGCGGCGGGTACAGGAACCTCTGCACGGCCAGTGCCAGCAGAAGGACCACCTGCTACCCTGGCCAGCCCAGAGCTGAGGGATCTGAGCGCCTTAACCTGGCGCGCGGCGGTAACTGCCAAGTCACCTGCCAGCACCCTGGCTCCCTCAGAATCCCAACTGGCCGTAAGTTCCCTTCCAAGGAACTCCCAAGCGCTGCAGCCCGTGCACCACGAGTCGCCCTCCGCCGCTGCTATCTGGTGACACTTAGTGCAGCGGGGACCGGGGGGCATCAGATTTTGAGCACAAAAGCTCTTGATATCAAAACGACATCGTCAAAACGTCTGGCTTCTGCCTAGTATTCAAACAGAATGCCTGTGATGGTTTAACCATCTTTAACCCATATTTATCACTTCTTTTCTGTTCAAACTTCCGTTTTTCCGTATTGTGAAGCACCCATGTGAGGAAAATCTATGGAACCCACCCTTGATTTTCATTGGAAACAAAACGCAGTGTGTAAAATTGTCCATGCAATCCGACGAGTGGTCCGCTGCTCCCAGTCCTTTCTGGTGAGTTCTCCCCTGAGCACAGTGGCATCACGCGCCACCTTCGGGTCGATGCGTGTTGGATCGTTGGGACATGGGAATGACTTCTATGGGCCTATGGGGATGTAATGGAAGATTTATATGAACATTATATCCCCATAGGCCCCTTTATTGTTGGTTAATGTTGGTTAATGTTGGTTAATGTTGGGAACATAGAATTAACATATAACTAACCAACATTAACCAACTCTGGATGAATCTGGGCACTGGCTGTGTCTCAAATTTTTAGGGTATACGAATGGCCAATTTTTGGGAACGATCCAACCTCGGCCATCGATGGGATACAGCTCGACCCGACCTGCATCAGCCGTGGCGTCTGGGCGCGCTCGTAGCGCACGCAGGGTGTCTCCAACGCCTCGAAAAGAGCGGCGCTGATGGCTGATGAACGGCCTGAAAAAATTGCTATCCCAGCTACCTAGCAATAAATATAGTGGTTAATGGTTAATAGTGGTTAGTAATGGTTAATAGTGGTTAGTAATGGTTATATAATAGGAGTTAAGCAGCAAAATCATCGATAGTGCAGAGTTCGCAAGCACCAGGGATTGAAACTGCAGCATGCAGAACTGTAGCAAACAAAACACGCAAAATGAGAATTTGGAGGGCCATCGGTTGATAGAAGTGGCTTGGGCCACATTTGAGTGGTGATTGCTGGTTGAGCCACAGTCCCTGAAAAAAATGAAAAAGATCACTCATCATGATCATTGAAACAGGAACACAATAACAAACATTATCGAATATCATTATCATGATTGAATCATGCCAGTGCCGGATAAATTTGAAACATGCTGGTGTGTCTGAATACAGAGCACCAAGAAAACGCATTTTTTTCCATCATGATTTGTCCCTTTTTTCCAGTTGCATTTTATGATATGGCTAGGGCTAGGGGACCTTAAAAATCCATAAACATCCAGGGATTCACCACGATTCTCCCCTGCAGCCTGCTCGAGTCGACGAACTTTGGCCTGATCATCCTGCAACCATCATGTTTCATCCATAAAGCGCTGACTTTTGGAGCTCCAAAACCTGTGAAAACACCTGTTGGGTGGCCTACTTTTGGGAGTTCTAATGCTAATAACTAGTAACGCTTTCCTACTCAAAATGACCAGTTCATCCAGTTCATCATGAATTTTTCCACCTTTTCGCATTCTCTCCTGAGTGGCTAGAGCCACGGCCAGCATGTTCTGCGCTCGTGAACGCCCAACTGAGAAGGGCCTCACACGGCCCATTGATGTCATGTAAAGTTTACATCAAACCTTGGTACTACCCAAAATATACTGTATGAGTATAATTGTCACTTGATATTCGTTCACAGTCAACATGAAAACCATTCTGGGGTTTGAGGGAATACAGATGAAACATGGTGTCAAAACTCAGGAAACATGGCGGGTGACGGGATGCCCGGGACCAACCATCGCATGAGAGATGGTCATGTCGCAGTTTTTGCCGAAAAGTAAACTGTTGTTGGGGTTGTAAGGCGTTGCAGAAACAACACATCTATGTGTACATATATATATATATGCAAAACTGCTGGTGAGCAAGGGAAACAACTTCTGGATTCGATGTGTGATGATTGATCATAATTTTCATATGGCCATCGATCAAAACCCTACAGACTCAATGATTTTACCCTGGTGTGGGCATCAAAATAGCAGTTCTTGAGGGATGTTCATCTCCGAAATATGATTTTGAGTTTGTTAATGTTTGTTATTGTGTATACACCATTATACACCTACACTAATGTTGTTCCCCACCTGCCAGGTGAGGGTTGTTAGATTTGATCAGAGCTGTTGTCCTCCTCCTCCTTCTCCTCCTCCTCCGCCTCCTCCGCCTCCTCCTGTTTCTCCTCGACCATGTCTGCATCAACTTCCACCTCCACTTCCGCCTTGCCAACTCTTCGCCAAGCTCTTCGCCAACTTCCCAGCTCAGTGCGCACTGCTGGACCTCAACCTGCGACCTTCCCAGCTCAGTGCGCACTGCTGGACCTCAACCTGGGACCTTCCCAGCTCAGTGCGCACCGCTGGACCTCAACCTAGGACCTTCCTAGCTCAGTGCGCACCGCTGGACCTCAACCTGGGACCTGCCAAGCTCAGTGACCGCTGGACCTCAACCTGGGTCCTTCCGAGCTCAGCGCGCACCGCTGGACCTCAACTTGGGACCTTCCGAGCTCAGTGCGCACCGCTGGACCTCAACGGCCACATAGAATGCCAGAAGATATGCCAGATAAAGTGCCAGAATGTTTGCCAGATAGAATGCCAGAAGATTTGCCAGATGATATGCCAGAAGATATGCCAGATAGAATGCCAGATAGAATGCCAGAAGATATGCCAGAACATATGCCAGAAGATATGCCAGGTAGAATGCCAGGAGATATGCCAGATAGAATGCCAGAAGATATGTCAGATAGACCGCCAGATAGAATGTCAGGTAGAATGCCAGGAGATATGCCAGATAGAATGCCAGATAGAATGCCAGATAGAGTGCCAGAAGATATGCCAGAACATATTGCAGAAGATATGCCAGGTAGAATGCCAGAAGATATGCCAGAAGATATGCCAGATAAAGTGCCAGAATGTTTGCCAGATAGAATGCCAGAAGATTTGCCAGATGATATGCCAGAAGATATGCCAGATAGAATGCCAGGTAGAATGCCAGAAGATATGCCAGAACATATGCCAGAAGATATGCCAGGTAGAATGCCACAAGATATGCCAGATAGAATGCCAGAAGATATGTCAGATAGACCGCCAGATAGAATGTCAGGTATAGAATGCCAGAAGATATGCCAGGTAGAATGCCAGAAGATATGTCAGATAGACCCCCAGATAGAAAGTCAGATAGAATGCCAGAAGATATGCCAGATAAAATGCCAGAAGATATGCCAGATAGAATGCCACAAGATATGCCAGATAGAATGCCAGATAGAGTGCCAGAAGATATGCCAGAACATATTACAGAAGATATGCCAGGTAGAATGCCAGAAGCTATGCCAGAAGATATGCCAGATAGAATGCCAGAAGATATGCCAGATAAAATGCCAGATAAAATGCCAGAAGATATGTCAGATGGAATGCCAGAAGATTTGCCAGTAACAAAACGTATAAATGTCATGGTGGGGATAACTCGAAGTAAAGTAATTTTTGTTACATA
The DNA here is from genome assembly GCA_947184155.2 of Cladocopium goreaui. Taxonomy (NCBI): domain Eukaryota; class Dinophyceae; order Suessiales; family Symbiodiniaceae; genus Cladocopium; species Cladocopium goreaui. The sequence goes on along the minus strand of CAMXCT020006561.1, from coordinate 340,643 downwards.
GTTCCCAACTGTTTTTGTTCTACTTGCAGATGCTCAATTTCTAGATCCGTGGATCCCAAAAATTCTCATTGTCAAGTGGTTATGTTTGATGATATCATCAGTCTATTTCCTGCACAGTACTACCCTCTGGTAAACTAACAGTTTGCTATGGAAAAATCACCATTTTTAATGGGAAAATCAACTATCAATGGCCATTTTCAATAGTACTATATATTTACTGGTTGGTGGTGCAATAACCATCTTGAAAAAATATGAGTTCGTCAATGGGAAGGAAAAAAAACATATATGACATGGAAATTTTAAAATCTTTGAAACCACCAACCAGATTTATATTTCCCCTTCTGGTAATCAAATGTCGAAGTAGGAAATCCCCTATATATAAATGGAGGTTTTAATTGGAAACTGATCTATAAATGGAAATTCACATTGCCATGTTTGATTACCTGTTGCCATTTGTTCATTTTACAAAATGGCCATGAATTATCATAAACTGGAGACCCATTCCCCGGTCTTGGGCAAAACCATATGTGCCCCAGTGAAAACAAGGAATATGTTAACAATCCCGCAAAAGCTAACGGCCACTCATCAAAATTCTGGGTTAAACCATGTTAATTAACCTGCCCCAAAAAGAACAAAAAGATAGAAAAGTAAATCCCAGTGATGAATTAGCATTTACCTTCTATAGCTATAACCTTTCTATCTCTATGGGGGTTGCTATTTCATATCCCAAAATTGGCCAAGCCCCACCTGTGGGTCTCTGGTGGATGGCTCAGTCGCGGTGTAAACTTCTGCGTGGCTGACACCTCCTGAGCATCCAAAAACGGGGGGTGCCAGGAAGACTCTCCAAAACAAAAGATAAGGACTTGAGGGTACCACTATGGTAGATCATGGGTATAAGCATGGTATTTTTGATGACTATGGGAATTCCTTTGGGAATAACTATGATTGAGGGTGCAGGCCGCGGGTTCGTCTTATGGGATTTTTATACAGGATTCTAACCTCCAGAAGTTGGGATATGGGGCCTTTACCAACTATGGCGAAATATAACCCACTTCTGATTAGTGAACTGCGCTCTCAGGGAACTCATCCCGGCTTTGATGATAAATCTGGGAGATTCATGCACTGGTTCTTTTAACAATAAGATGTAAGTGTCTGTATTTCTCCAATAAATCCCGGGGTGTCATACATTTATACATGTATATATATACATATATAAATATATACATATATAGACCTATATATATATATATACATATGTGTTGTATATATAATTATATATATACACACGTTGTTTAGGTTTTTTTCCAACCATTCCCAGGTTTTCTCCACTCTGAGGCATGGACCCATGGAGCCTTTAGGCCGCCCAGGGCGGACACCATGGCATTCAGACCCACCTGCTGCGGTGCGTATCAAACACGGTCGGTTGCCGTCGACTAAAACGTGCCGTTGCTTGGCTACGGGATATATCAACTCTTGGGTTCACTTAGAACTATGTAGGCTAATTATGGTTTATAGATGTTTATAGGGGATCGAACTATACTGGTTGGTGGTATACATACTCTGAAAAATGATGGAGTTGGTCAGTTGGGATGATGAAATTCCCAACTGAATGGAGAAATAAAAGTCATGTTCCAAACCACCAACCAATATAACTATGTAGGCTAACGATGGTTTATAGATGTTTATAGGGGATCGAACTAACTATAGTAAAGTTTGTTTATAAACCAACTTAGAAAGTGGGGGGCACACCTTTGGGTTTTTGGTGGCTTTGACATGGTTTGACTCATGGAGTTTTGCAGTGGAAACCAGCCATTTCATGGGATTGACTGGGAAATATGACACCCAGCCCTCCTTGAGAATGGGATGTACTGGGAGATAATGATCATACAATGGTACAATTCTATGATATATACCAATGATATACTGAACATATAATCTCAATTTCTCGAATTTCTTCCGGTGTGTCTGAAAATTATTGGTGCACGTGATGATCATCAACAGCAGGTGGAATCTCCAGCAACATATAACCGATGACATGATGGAGTTTCATGTTCTTTTGGGGAGTAACTAACGTTGAGATACATAAATATGGAGAAACATCTGTTTTTTGAGGGGAGAATACAGTTTACAAATCTGGTTGGTGTCCTATACTTTTGTGTTCAAACGCATAAAAATCCCGATTAAACCCATGCCACTTCCCCATTGACCACCGAATCCCCCATCAAATCCCCGTCAAATCACCAATAATCACCCCAAAATAAATAAGAATAGATCCACTACTAAACCAGGGTGCCTCCAGTCAAATACAATGCTCTTTCAGTGATTGTCTTCATGAATCATGTCTAACATGCCCCCACATCTCAAGTTGTTCCGATTTTACACCCCATAAATTTGACATGGAACAGTCTGCAAGATGTCTGGATCTGGCCATTGCGGTTCCATGCAAAACTTGGCTACCAGATGAATCAGATGGGACATGGTTTCAATGGCAAACTCTGAAAAAATCCTAGAGCTTATCCCATCTATCTATATCAATCTCCCGTGAAATCCCCATTTTTAGTGATTCAATCACCGTTTTGGACGACGCTTGACGTCCACCTGTGGTGCCACAATGTGCCGAGCTTGACGGGTGAAGGTGCCACAATCCGCTCGGTAGGAAGGGGTCTGAGCGGCCAAAAAGCGAAGATTGAAGGTTCCCCGCCAAAAGTATATATGTTTTTTTTACATATGCATATACATGTATGTGTATATATATATATATATATATATTATTTAGATTTATACATATACATACATGACATTACATGACATTACATTACATTACATTACATTGCATAACCTTACCTTACGTTACGTTACATCACATCACATCACATCACATTACATTACACATATATATATATATTTATATGTATTAATGTATATATATGTAAATACATATACAGTATATATATATATTTACAATTATGCATGTATTTATATATATATATATACATTACATAAATGTGTATATATATACATGTGGAAGAAACAACATCACATACACAAATATACATTACAACATAGCAAAATACAACATATCATAACATAATGCAGCATAACATAAGATAAATACAGTACATAACATTACACAACTACATAACAATCCAAACCAAAACATAACATTACATCAATTTACATGAGGTAAAATAAGGTAAGGTAAGGTCAGGTAAGACAAGATTACATGACATGACATTGCACAACATACCAACAGATTCGGCTGGTGTTTTTTGCTGCATAAACCACTTGAAAAACTATTGTTTAGGCAATTGGATCGTCATGCCACTTTTGAGGATAGAAAATAACTACCATCTCTGTTGGTGGTTTTACCCTCTTAATCCCTCTTATGATCATTGCAATCAATCATTAACATGGAATCCTGTATGTATAGTAAAGATTGTTCGTAGCATTTGTCCCTTTGTTCGTGGGATTTTGCTCTTAAATTTGCCATGGCTGGCTCCTTTAGTGTCTTCAATTTGAATTTCTTATTTTCATTGGGGCAGGTGCTTCACAGTCATTCTGAAGGCACAACTTGGCTGGTTACCATCCTGTAGGCACGGTTCAGCTCATCGTTTGCTTACAATCTTCCGTGTGGGTTCCTATTTTTTGAAACTTCCGCCCGCCGCCCCACGGTTAAAATTCAGCCGCTACGCGTTCGACGCGGAAGACTATTGTATAGTTTTTGCTGGTGACAAATAAAAATGATCAAGCACGGTGTGTGACTTCATGGAGTCCAGAAGTTGTCCGTGGTGAGTGATGTCCAAACTTGTCAAAAACTGCAAGCTGACGAGGGGCTAGCCACCTCGGAAAGTCGCTTCAACTTTCAGCTCCTTTTTTTCATTGCCGGTCGTGTTTGAACCATTCTGGCAGTCATTGTGCTATCCTTTCTTTGAAGGGGCTCTGAAGTGAGCACTTGTCACAAGAGTGGCACAGTCCGAGCCAGTGACCTCGCTTCTTTTCAAAAAATTCAGTCTCGCATGGAAACCCCATGTGCTGTAACAGCAACTGGACACACCAGGCAACAGCAACCGACCTGTGCCTCCCGCAATCCGAGAAGACACCAATTGTGCTGCAGCCTTCCTTTGCATGATTCTTGACAAACTTCAAAATGTCTTGGATCAAAGGTGGGAATGCATCATTTTTGATGAAGGTCTCCAGCAGACCGTCGTAGTGGCCCACATGGGCAAATGTCATTTCCAGAAACTGGGTGCAGTCCATGGTGTAATCGATGTTGGCAAATCCCGGTAGTCATACTTGACGCCAAAGCACTGCAACTTGAAAGACTTTCCCGTTGGTGCCGCAGCAAGCTTCTGTGACGCCGCGGAGGCATGGTTAAATTTTGCAGTTCCAGAAAGCAAAATGGCATAGCAACCATAATCCTCCAAAACAACCTGGGGCCTGAGTCTATACCTTCTTAGGTTAGTAAGAAGCAGAAACAAAGAACACTTAAGTTTTTTCTTTGTCAGTCGCCACTATGCGGGCAGTTAACCCAGGTCGATCCATTGGACGGGACATGTAGTTAATGTGAACCCCTGGAATAAATAATTTACATGTGCTGAAACAACAGAGCCATTCGGCCAGTGCCCAAAAAAAAGAACAGCTAAATAAAGGACAAATCCCAAGATCAAAGGGACAAATCTCATGAACAATCTCTTAGTACAGTTGTTTTAAGGTACACCGTCCCCAGGCTTGGCTTCATGTAGCTTGTTGCGGAGCAGCACATCTACGTTGGAAGATGCTCGTTCACATTTCCCGGGGGGTGCTTAGCTGGACGACTTTTAGATCTACATATATATATATATGTATAGATGTACACATATGTACATGTGTGAACGTGATGAACTCAATGACATCAACAACTATACCAACAGGGGGTGATTTTATATGTACATGTATATATATTGTACATATTCAGATGTTTATTTATTTCTAAACATCTTCACAATATATGTTCAGTATTATATGTGTATCAACACTATCCACACTTCTACGGTATAGGTGTATGTATATATACAGCTTCTGTTAAATCCGAAGATGACGCGCAACAAAGTTTTTTCCAACCAATGCCTTCTTGATGGGATGAATAATGCATGTCATACAACCAAATTGCACTGTAAACACCCGCCTCAAGGCGGCGCTCCCTTGCTTTTCCTATGGCCATAAGTTGTCCATTACCATGATTTACCATGTAAAACAAGTGCCAGAGAAAGTCACTTAACGCCCACTATTCCAAATAGAGATGGACAACAAACAATACTTAAACCACAAGATGAAATGGTGGAAATGGCCATGTATCCTTTTTGAGGGGAATGGTATGGAACAGTAATAGCCATTGTCGAACTTGTTAGTTTGTGCAGTTGGTGGTTGAGCCACCCATCTGCGAACTTCCAGCAGATGTGTTCCATGTTTCTCCCTGTCGCAATACAGGAGGCACCGCCAGAATACAGTTTTACACAGTCATATACAGTCCTCGCGCCCACTGACTGCCTCCAAGCGCCGCGGGAAGTGCACGCTCTCGTGCCAGCAGAAGAGGGTCGCGGGTTTGTCTCCTGCAGACACGGTGCCCTGCGGGGGAATGCGGAGAAGCCGGTCGGTCAAATGGCCAAATTGATCTAAACCTATAACTCTATGACGTCGGTCCTCGCATACCGCAATCCACGGTGTAGAGCGTGACTCCCAGCTCGCGCGCCAGACGCGAGGAGTCAAGAGCGGCCACCGGGATGGCGAAGCACCCGGATAGAAGCAGTCGCTCTTGATTGTCCTGCGGCAAGCACGATTGACCCCGGTCACGTAGACTTAGACATGTCTAGTAGGATGTGCATATGACAAGTATAAGCGACTGCTGCAGCGTGGAGGTGGCCGCGCCTCTTGCTTGCGTCTGCAGCGTCGGCGCTTGGCGCAGTGATGCTGCTCCTGGACGGCGTCCGCCATGAAGGGCTCATCGTGAAAGATGGCACTTGACCCGTGCATGCATGCATGCATGTGTGTTTCCTTCGGCGGCGAAACGGGAAGGGAAGAAAACGGATGCAAACACGGGATAAAACCGTGGTTATAACAGAAACACGCGCCTTCGGCTTCAGCGTCCTTCGCGGCAGCATCATCTGCAACAGGGAGACAGTTGGACAGAAAACATGCGCCATCAAGAAGGTTGTTGCATTTGAAGCCGTGAATGATTCAATGGTGCACAGATGCTTGAATGAACGGCGCGCCTACAAGGGCCGCGGCAGCATCGGGGGCTGGAATTGCGGTGTCTTCCGGCTCGCCTGTAGCAAAAGCTTGGCAGAAGCAACTAACGACAAGGATAATAGATACTTTTTGCTGGTGAAGTGCTACTATGCCAAGGGCATCAGGGAAAATCGCCTCCTTGGAAAGGCCGCAGAAGAAGTCGTAAAACTTACGACTGGCCGCCGAGCCGAGGAACACAGCCCCCTTTCCCTCCTGACGGGCGGCGCACGGTCCACATACGATAAGCATGCACTGTTTGCAGGGTATTGGGCAAGGCGGGCAAGGACATGAAACCAACAGAATGTTGTCACTTAAGCGCCTCATCACGGCGGTAAGGACTTTATAGCCGACCCCCTTATTTTATTCATCTTGAAGAGGGTGCCCTGGGGACCGCGCAACGCAGCGGCAGCGGTGTTGCCGTTCTTTGCATGGGCCTTCCGGTTGCGTTCCTCGGCAGCAGTAAGAAGAAGACGAAGAAACATCGTGCATATAAGGAGAGTTTTGGAGGATTTTGGAAGTAATTAATTACTCGGCCCCACGCCTTGTTGGTCAGATAGTTGGGTCTGTGCCGGAACGCTGCCTGAGTGACGAATGCGATGGGCAGGACGTGCATGCAACGGAAACCTGAAGAAAGGACAAGCACAAAAACGTGCTGGGGCCCGCGCATTGCCATCCGCCGTCCACTCCGCAAGGGACGGCGGTCTGCTCCCCTTATCGCTGAGGCCTGGACAAGCAACGCAACATTGCAAAGGGATGGATGCGCAGCGACACGAGAAACGCAGCACGCGCCCGCACGCGCGCGGCGGTTGAGGAACCGCCGCTCCTGCCCGCGATCCTGAGGCAAATTTGCGGCGTGGCGACGTCGTGCAAGGCAGACATGATAATAAGATCGGGTTATGCCGTCATTTTATATTATGTGTCACAGCCATATTGTGTATATATGATGGACTTGCATTTTCCTTGTTAGTACTAATCTATGCAGCTATGATATGGATGGTTCATAAGTAGAGCATGCCAATACGTATACACATTTCCCACATGTACTTTGCATATGTAATGGAATTCTTCCAGGATTGAATGCAATAAAGACTCTTTGGTTGCAACTGACTTTGATCATAAGAGTTGGCAAATGGCAAGGGCAACTTCAACTTACCCTTTCTCCAAAAAATACGGGTTTTTCCTGGATATTTCACAGTAATTTGCTATGCCACTGCACATCTAATGCAGGTATCCTATTACCATAATTGTCTGGCTGTGCTTTTATGACAGGATGAGTAAGACCCAAAAAGAGTTCAGACTGTTTAGAAAACTCGACAGAAAACAGCTATGACACAACACATTGGACTAGGAAGTAGCAGCTCCCAGAATGCATTCATATGGAAAGGGGTCCCTTCTCCATCCTTTTGATCAATAGTCACTCCTGTTCTTAATTCTTTGATCTATATACTGTATGAAAAGTTTCATGTGTTGTTTATGCTTTAGTGGGTGAATAGTTTCAACCAGTATGCAAGCGCGTTGTCACAAGTGTGCAGTATATATACAGTAGAAATGGCAGCTTCAAACATGCACTGATATCTAAAGGGTTCCTTGTGATATAAGCAGTACATTCTTTTTTTCAGATGCCATAGCAACACATACAAGCTGCATATGCACTTGGAATGCAACTATTTTCTATATACAAACACGTTTTTCTTATATAGTGCATACAGTTTTGGAATGGGTTGCATATAAGTCACCCATGCTCTTACAGACACAAGTTTTGTACATTTTTTCTGCATATGCAATGGTACCCTTCCAGGTTTTAATGCAGTAGCAGCTCTTTGCTTAACATATTTGTTGATCACAAGAGTTGGCAAATTCCAAGGGCACTTTCATTTCCCCCTTGCTTCAGAAAAAGGCGTTTTTTTCCTGCATATTCCATGGTAATTTGCCATGTCACTGCAGATATAATTGCAGACATTCTGTTACCATGAATGTGCTCATGACTGTGGGTAAAACTGAAGCTATGTCAATATAAGTTCATCATGGTAACCAGAAGGGCGCAAGACCATGTGAAAGAAACACTTAAGCAACCTTACCAAACAATTGTATCTCTAGAACGGCTGGCTTGCTTGTGAATTGATGCAGCCAGTTACCATGAAGTATACAAAAAATATTATTTCAATTACTTGAGCAGGGACAGTAAATTGGAATTTGAACCTTCTTCCATTTGCTATAAAAGTTCCACTGGAACTGTCGTGTCAACCAAAAGGCAACCTGGCAGTCCAATCTCAAAGACCACCAATGCAAATACGAAGTGCTATGTATGTATATATATATATACCATCTTTGCAATAGCTGTATACGTAGATAGTACCTATATATTATATGTTAATATATAATAATATATACATGAAGTACCAACTGACACAATTTCCTCTGGCATCTTCTCGGTTGCATTTTGACCTGTGTGTGTGTCATCTAGGGGAATGATGTGTCAACTGTACAATATATAGGTAGAGTTCATGTTCAGAATCATCATGACTAATAGTAATTTATTCAAAGAACACTATAAAACACTGTAAAAATGGCGGGTCCACAGGGTACCACTCTCGGTTTTCTAAAAAAAAACAAAACCCTCATAGGATGGAATGGGCAACACCGCATCGCAACACCATCACCAGGTCTCAGACAGTTCTGGGCCGAGCACTTCGCCTTGGGGACCCGAAAATTCAACGCGACTGTGCAGCTCGTGTTGTCACGGTGATGCAACTATAGTTGCTATAAGTATATATCCATGATCAACCATTAGAAACCATGATATTAGGGATTACAAGGGTAATCTGGTTGGTGGTTGAGCCACCTACTTATACATAGAAATCGTTCTAATTATATCAGGTGTCAGGTGGATTTTATGGGTATGTATATATATACGTATGTAAATAAATGGCTCTATAATTATAAATACGGTCGGACGGCCTATTCACGCGCGGCCGACTTGGTTTGTCATCTTTGCTGAGTCAGAAGTTTCAACATTACATTCACTTTCCAGCACACGTTGCGCCACAGACACCCCCATACTTTGCCGCCCAGTTCCACAGCATGTTCAAAAAAACAAAAAACACCCCTAGACAAGAGAGGCAAACGACTCCCCCTTCCCCACCCCCACCCCAGCGTGGCATAGCATCAACAACGTGAGCAAGTTACATGGAACGTTAACATCCCCCCACACCCCAGCGTGGCGTAGCATCAACAACGTGAGCAAGTTACATGGAACGTTAACATCCCCCCCACCCCAGCGTGGCGTAGCATCAACAACGTGAGCAAGTTACATGGAACGTTAACATCCCGCCCTGTAGCATCAGCAACATGATGAAGCCTCAACAACGTGATCAAGTTCACATGAACGTGATTGCCCCACCCCACCCCACCCCAATGTGCAGCGTAGCATCAGCAACGTCATGAAGCCTGAAAACACTGTAAAAACCAAGGGAAAACGCAAATGGTGAAAAAAAAAAGGGTGAAAGGGGGAAAAACACTGTAAAAACCAGTGCAAATGGACAAAGGCAGAAAACATCACTCGAAGAAACAGTTGTTCCTGCCCCCCCCCCCAGGGCAGCATTGTCGAGAAGCAGAAAACACTGTAAAACACAGTACAAAATGCACATTCAGCAGTGTGTCTGCGCGTGAACACCCCGTCGGAGGGAATTATACGACCTTCATGCGTATATATGTATATACTCGAGCTCTGGTAATTTAACATAGCTAGGGAAAAACACCATTGACAATAGCCAATCATAGCTCAATGAGCGAACTAGATGGACCATGACTTCCATAGCAACTGTTAGTTTACTGATGGGTATGATGTCATCACAGGTATTGTTGTATCTTCAAAATCCATCGAACTGTATCATTCCACATTACTTAACACAATACACGGGCCTTCATACCATCTGCCTGAAAGTACGTTGTGTAAGTACAAGCTCAGCGAGGAAACCCCTGACATCCTGCGGGTCCATTTGAAAAGGACCACTGAACTTGGAGAAACTCAGAGGGTTTCAGTGTGTTTTCCCACGAAAAATGTGGAAGCCGTGCATGGTTTCACCGCGTTTCATCCCAAATTACGAAATCTCAAAAATCACCTAAAATTATAGATAGCAAAATTCTAACACCTTGATATTTTTGATATATGTGTGGCATATAATCCCATAAAAATCCATAAAATTATGTTGAAATCCAATAAAATCACCATCAAATCCCATAAAAAGCCATCGAATCCACGGTGTTTCTTTCCACCTCCGCCATCCTGGGCTTCCCGGCGGCGTGCCCAGACTGCCCAGGCCCTGTGGGGACGACATCACCAGAGGCGGCACAGGCGGCATGGCGCCTGGCGGTGGATCATCTATACATATTATATATATATATATATTCATATTAGTGGGATAAATCTGTATGGATGAAATGAAATATTATGAAGATTGAATATTGATTGTGAATGATTATGATATATATATATATTATAGTTTTATGTGTATATATATATATATATCCAGCAATATATTCCACTAACTTGGATTTGCTGAAGGAAACAAATAATAATGATAACCGGGTGGTGGTTAGAAAACCATCTTGAAAAATGATGGAGTTCGTCAATGGGAAGGATGACAACCCATATATTATGGAAAATAAAAGCCATGTTCCAAACCACCAACCAGATTATGTATATATCAAAAAATCTGTATGGATGAAATGAAATATTATGAAGATTGAATATTGATTGTGAATGATTATGATATATATATATATTATAGTTTATTATGTATAATTATATATATATCCAGCAAAATATTCGACTAACTTGGATTTGCTGAAGGAACCAAATAATAATGATAACTGGTTGGTGGTTAGAAAACCATCTTGAAAAATGATGGAGTTCGTCAATGGGAAGGATGACAACCCATATATTATGGAAAATAAAAGCCATGTTCCAAACCACCAACCAGATTATGTATATATCAAAAAATCTGTATGGATCAAATGAAATATTAAACATGAAGATTGAATATTCATTGTGAATGATTATGATATATAAATAAATTATGATGTATAAGTGTATAGTTCTATGTTATACATGTAGACAAGATATGCGGTGTGGTCTTGGCATCTTTTTCTGTTTCATTTCTATGGTATTGTTGCCATCAGCCCATCGCCCGACTCTGTGCCTCAACCGCAAACGGCTGAGCGCCCACAGCGCGCGGTGATGTTTTTTGTTGGAATTTGTTTGGATGTGTTTAGATAACATATGATAACATTAAAATAGTTGCAATCCACTGAAGGCGTGACCACGAAGGATAACTGTCTCTGGTAATTACTGGAAAAGGGTGATTCAAGAGAATCATATTTCCATGGGAAAGGAATGTCTGTCATGAATTAAGATGCTTCTACAGCACTCGAAACAAAAGGCCGACGTCAGAAGATTCTGATCCATACGTTTGGTGCGTATTTCGTCATTCTGGAAAAAAACAACAGTACACCTACCACTGCTTCCAGGATCGTTCAGGAGTGCCCACGCATCAAACACTTATCTAGTCATGATCATTTCCTGATGTATGTTGAACTCCCCGTGGTGGTGGCACCCCTTTCGACGTTACGGTCCCAACATCCAGCCGCATCCTCGATCAGAAATCTGGCACGAGCATTGTCCATTTCCCGAACCTGGCGCCCAATGTGGAGTATGGCAGGAGTCCTACGTATCGAAGTGCGGGGAAAAAGGCAACAAACCAATAGCCGAAGACAAGAAACACTGGTTGGTGGTATACCTACCCCTCTGAAAAATTTTAGTCAGTTGGGAATATGATTCCCAATATATGGAAAGTCATAAAAGTCATGTTCCAAACCACCAACCAGTACATGCTGGGATACCGCCACTAGTGGGTCACAGGTCATGTGTGTCCATCCGACCATCCGATGTCCTGTTGTCATCTCACTACTGCAGGTTGAAACCCGCATCTTTGGGCGAGTGTGGCAGCCATATCTTGGTTCCAAGTCAGATTTCCGTGCAGAAATCAGAGCTACTTGAAATCAAGTTCAGGTTTTTGTCCATCATAGATAGGAAGGTTTCCTGAAATGGGGGTACCCCGAAATGATCCATTTTAATAGGATTTTCCCTGAAATAAACCATCCAGCGATAAAGGGGTACCAGAGGGTAAATGGGATGGTCGCCCGATGCCTGAAGCAAGTCTTCCGCTGTGACATCTTTGGTCGTTCGTCGGATCCTGCGTGAGCAAAAAGGTGAGGCCACTATCATGTCATGTCATGGTATGTAACTTATTAAATCTTATTATATATTATATACCAAATAAAGATCATACATGTAATATGATAATAAATATATATATATATTTGTAATAAATAATATTACATAAAATACGTATATAATATTACATATAATGTTTTAAAAAAAATAATATACAATATATAAATAATACTATATATAATATTATACGTTATATATAATTATATATTACATAAAATATTGTATGTATATATAATATTGAAATATTGTATATATATATATATACGGAGAAAATATATATATATATATTACAATATATTATATATTGTATATAATATATCATAATATATATAATATATAATATAATATATAATATAATATATAATATAATATATAATATAATATAATATAATCGTATATAATAGTATGTAATAGTATGTATATAGTATATAATAGTATATAATAGTATATAATAGTATATAATAGTATATAATAGTATATAATATAATATAGTATATAATTGTATTTATATATTATATTATATGAGTACGACACCAATAATGATAATAATAGATATTACAATCTGATTATATAGTATATAGATTATCTGATTATTATATATAATATAATTATTAGATATTATATGGATTAGATACATGAATGGATAGGATAGGAGTAAAGATGAAGGATTCCACCTCCAGAATCTCCCACCCCATCCATTTCTGTACGCTCTCGGCTGCAGATCGACATCTCGCGGGCTTGTCTTTGGCGGGAAGCCCGCAGCCGGGCCATGACCCAACTACCATCCATGGATGCTGGATTTTTGTACCTCAATGATGTCTACTAAAGGTTTTATAATGTTTTATGTGAGTAAATGCGACGGTAAATCTAGAAAATGTAGCTGTAGCTATAGCAGAATCAATGATGCTTGAATGTGTTTAATCGAAGCAATGAATCATTACCTTTTCATCATTTTCATTTACCAAAAAAAACATCAATGAATTCGGGAACACAAAAAAGATTTTTGAAGTTAAATCCACCGCCCATGGATGACCTGGGTACGTATTTTTTTTCATATTTAGAGCTTGGATTTCAATTCCACCTCCGGAAAAGGTGCTCGCTTCTCCTGACCTCAACACCAGGGTGTTAATGGGGGTCTACAGTAACCCCTACTTGGGGGTTCCACTAATTTTTGTGGGTTGCATAAGCATTTACACATTAACAAGCATTAACAAGCATTAACAGCCATTCGTAGCCATTAAGAACCATTCATAAGCATTAAGAACCATTAATAACCCATATTAACCGTACCAGTATATTAACCCCATAATCAATCAATTAGCCATGTTGGGGTTCTTCTTTGAGGCGCCACCGCGCTGTTTTTCTCCCTGCAACTGAGGAACAGAAGGCCCAAAGGTCCTGAGAAATCTGAGAAGCGCTGGATGAAGTCGGATGAAGTCATAGTTTTCAGCTGTCCCAAAATGTCCCAAATATATCCATTAGTAGCTGTCCCTAATGATGGTTATAGTAATAGTTAATAATGGTTAACCTAAAATAAACCTAAAATATATAGTTTATTTATAGTAATATAACCTAAAATATATAACCCAAATTAATAATGGTTATATGTTAATATCTATTCATTGTGATGAGTAGTGGTTACTATCTCCAGTAATATGGTGATTTGTAATGGGATGAATATGGACATACCCGAAATGGCAATGACTAACACTTTGCGAACTGGAAAATCACCTAATGTTTTAAAATCATGGTAAATCATTGTGATAAAAAAATCATTCCATTTTCACAAAAAATCACCTAATGTTTTAGAAAATGGTGGATCACATATTTCCATTTTCACAAAAAATGATGCCAGAAAATCACTATGCCATCCTGAAACGGTCCCAGCGGTCCCAGATCCTGAACCCGCAACTTTGCGGAACCGGCGTCCAAGCGGTCCAAGCGGCACCGAAGTCTGTTTTTGCTTTGTGAAATGTCGATGTCAGATATGTCAGGCAATCTCCCCTTTAAATAAATGTCATGAAAGATGGTAAACTTTAGTAAAGCCAATTTGAACCATCCAAAAAAAAATGGTAGGTTTGTGGCATTTTTCGTAAATCCCAAAAATTACGGGCACCATTTCAGGTGAGAAATCTCGGAACTGATGGCTCCTTGGGGGACCTGTTCCACTTGGTGACTCTACATCAACTGAGATCGCTTATATATATATCTATCTATCTATCTATCTATCTATCTATCTATCTATCTATCTATCTATCTATATTTAATGTATATTGAAATATCTTGAACATATTACTTCTAATGCATCTTGCAGGTATATTCATATGTATATATATATACACCGTGTAATTGCCTGTGATAAAATCTGAAAAACATCTGGGTAAATCATCACGATGGAAAAAAATCGTCGCGACGTCACAACGGCATGATGGAATGATGGTTGGGACAGGTTAAATATCCCAAATAGCTCGCCTTATTTCAGGATTTCAGGTTAGTGAAATATGATGATTTACCTAGATAATACCTAGATATATGTACAGGATATGAATAATTATGAATAGCTTAAGATTAAGATCTACTAACATCTACTAACCACTTCTCAAATTCAGTTGCGACTCCTCAGTGGGAAGCTCTCCACAGCGGTGTCCCTCTTCCAAAGGCGAGAAGAACATGTCCACCTACCGCGGTAGCCCTTGGAGTGGAAAATCGTCCCATTATTTTCAAACAGAGTGGTAAATCCTGGTACATCCTGGTTAATCCATATTTATTAGATATGATTAATATGATTCCTGGTTAATCCATATATCAATCCGTTAGTTAATAGTGATTAATAATAGTTATTCATATTTATTCCATTACTAATCACTATTTAAAAATAGATATCAACTATCACAATGGATATCTTAACATATACTAACAACTCTTTTCCTACAGGGTGAGGCCCCCCGAAGTTCCAGATTAAACTAGGTTGTCCTGAATTACAGTAGTAGGGAAGATCAATATATATATATATATATGTGTGTAGGTATGTATGTGATATATGTATATATACATGATAGCTGCAATAGCCAATTGCCAATCAATTTCTTTTAAACTGTTCTTCCTGGAACATTATGTTTCGCCCGGTAATCAAACATGGCCGCCCCAATCTCCCAGCAACAGTCTGATGATTTCTCTTCACGGCCGCGCCTTTTCCTCCGTAATCTCGTGCAAAGCATCCCAGCTCGGATTCCACTTCCTTAGTTCGATGATTTAGCCCAGAAATGGTGATGTTCCATAGCTATCTGAAATTACCAGGCTAAATGTGGTATGGCCAAACAGCAATCCTCGGAGACTCCTCAAACATCGAACATACACAGTAGGCCACTCATAACACTGGGCTATAAACAATAAACTTTTCTATATTATATGGGCCTGGGTATTCAATAACTACCTTAGGACTTTGGCCATCCCTAAATTTCAATGACCATTTTGCTCCCAGTCTGGCAAAACCTAGCTGACCTAGCTGATGGTGACATCTCACCTACCTTTTGGATCCTTTCGGTTGGAAAACCAATGCCTGCTTCGGGGTACTCCAAGTCTCAGAAATGACCACCGCACAAGAGTAATCTGGAAGACATGTATTCTCAAACGTACGACTTCAAGTGAATTCATATACATGTCAAAGGTACTGAAGAAATATCATTGACAGTAATGTGGGTAAGACAATAATAAACCATCCCCCAATCATCACCATTATTATAGGTGCTATGTTTACCATTCTCAGTCAGGGTGGTGTATTGTTATTGTTTTATATCCACATTAATAGTCATCAATAGTGATACTACCCATATGTTGATCGATGGTTGGATTAGCCATCTGGTTGGTGGTTTCAACCCCTCTGAAAAATATTAGCCAGTTGGGATTATTATTCCCAATATATGGACAAAAATAAAGTCATGTTCCAAACCACCAACCAGCCAAAAACATGTGATAAAACTGGGGATATCTTCAATTCCTCATGTGCTGCCTCGCCCACAACGAGGCAACCGTCGGGTGTCTGTCTTCGATCCTTCTCCACCAACACGGCTCTGATGCCTTCCTCGACATGGCTTCGGTGGGTCCCGCAGGTCCCGAAAAAATTCCAGGGTTAAATCATTTGAGGTACCCAAAAAAAAGCTGAAACATGATAAACATGGAGATTCATCTTGCATTTTTTTGTGGCTTTTACAGTTGGGATGTGAGGTTTCTAATGGTGGGCCAGTGCCTACATGTTTAACATAGCAGGACCGTAGGCAACCAGAATGGCTGAAAAATAGCGAACGCTTCCAGCCAGCACCATCCTCGTGCCCACAACGGTCGCTGCTATAATTCACATAGACCTTCCCCATTTTCTGGTTACACACTCATCCCATTTGTTGATTATCTGTCCACTTCTGTTTGTGATACCGACATGTAGAATCCAGGTGATGATTCATCTTGATTCTATACTCTGGTAATTTAACTACAGCTATAGAAAATCACCATTCCGTTTTTTTGATGTTTTTTAGAGGTTTTTAGCATCGAACTGTTCATGGCCATCCAAAAAAAAAACATGCCAAACATGGCTCGAAATGCCCGGAGACGATCCGAAACTGACCCAGGCGGCTCGATGCGCCGCTCGATGCGCCAAGGCTCGAAAAAGTCTGACATCGGTTGCGGCCTTGTGGTGAAACGTTGCGACAAACGGTATTCCATCCTCAGCGACAAACGTCAGAAGCTGAAGAAGCTGAAACTGGGGGCAAAAATCATGGCTTTAAAAACGGTTTCATCATGTTTCATCTGATTTACCATGTGGAAAAAATGATCATGAAGTCATGAACCATGAAATTTTGGGTTAAGCAATTTTCAGACAAAGCAATATTTCAATGCAAGAAACCAAGCTGGTTGGATTTCAATTTCCAAGCAATCACCAAAAACATCGGTCCATATCGGAGGGAATACGACATACACAAACCATAGTCAATGGATGTCAATGGCATTTTTCAACACTTTATTGAGATCAAGGATGGCTCTGAAGCCCGTGGCTATCATGACCCGCTGTTTCACCCGCTGTTTCACCACGCTTCTGGAGCACTGGACCAATGCTCATCGTAGCAGCTTGTTGCATGGCTCGCAGTGTCACTTTGCAGCTGGTTGGTGAACAAGACCTGGTCGGCCATGAAGCTGGTCGTGGGGTCTGGGGGGGTAGCACTGTATCACCAGCCAAGTAACTGGAACATCTTCTGCAAAGTAAGCACTGCAAAATCGCCAGTCTCCGTCTTCAGACGAGAGATTATCTCCTGAACTCAGACTGAAAGAGCCAAACACAGGTTTGTTCTAGAATCTAGAATTGGATGCTGTCACTGAAACCGTGTTTTGTTTTCCTCCAATCACCAACATCTCTCTACCTCATTAAAGGACGGAATCTCCAAAGAGACGTTTTTCCAGGGATCCTTCTCGATGACCTAGAAACCTGGCAGAGGTGATCATGCATTTACTGCTTCGGGCAAACGAGTTTCACTTAGAAACCAACGTGGTCATCTCCACTACGAATCTCATCGCAGTATCACCCTGCAATCAAATTTTGGAGGGCTCATGTTTTTCAGGAAAGTAATTCGGCACCGTCGGCAGCCCCATAGGTTTCATGATTTGCTCCTGAAAAAAGGATCACAATCGATATCTAATGTGATGTTAGGCCAATTTCATGAACCCTCCCCAAAAAAGAAAAATCTCCTCCACGGAGGGAGCACTGAAGCACCTGGCCCCATAAAAATGGCCGAGTTTTGAGACTTTTGGAAGCCACCAGGATTGGATTTCGACCGGAAAATTAGGATAATTTTAATGGAAACATCAATGGATCCTGATTCTTAACATATTTGTGAATGGTGTTCCTAATGGGAAAACTAGGATTCCATTAGATTCTTAGATTCTACATACACAAAACATAGGAAAAACAAAACAAAACTAGAATGGAGATCTTACCACTCACAATGGTGTTCACAATGGTTCAAACCTCAAAGTCACGAAAGATGGTGAAATACCATCATTAAATCACATTGAGTCCATCCTGCACAGGTCTCTGTTGCACAAGTTGAAACATCCATGATCCATGACATCTAATTATGGCTTAGTACAATGCAGGCCCACCCAGGGTATAAGTTGGATTAGAATTAACCCCATTAGATCATTAACTATAGTTCATTATACGTATCATAAACCAATAAAAAACATGATAAAACCATAGATACTGGAGTTATTTGCACCAACGACCAGCCATAAAACGACCTGTAGAAATTGGCACCATGTCCGGCCTGTTGATCACCTCGACGTTGTCGTCCGCCAACACACAGTCAGCACCTGGGGTCAGCTAGTCTGATGTTTGAAAAGGCTGGTCGTTCTGGAACTTCTAGCCGATTTCACCAATGTTTGAATCGAGTCAGCCAATTTCACACCAAATAAGCACTGGATGTGGCTCAAATTTTGGAGGAAGTTCCCTTCAAAACGGAGCATCAAGTGAACATAACCAAGGTTCCCAAAAGGTGCAAAGGAATCACCAAAATCTGCTGGCTTCAAGGCTCAAACTCCTGACTGTTTTCATCTCATTCCAAGGATTTTGGACATCCACATTGGGTACCACATGATTCCTGGAATCCATGTGTCAGTACCAAATTTTTCCGAAGACCTGGTTTTAACCCCCAAACCATGGCTTTCCCCTAAAACTGCCGCAAATTTGGTGTTTTAATTTGATAGTGCTTTGGGGGTCTCCAGATGTTTTTCGAAAATCCGCAGAAATGATCTGCCAGAGCACTTGAGGCTTGCCGACCAGCAGCGATCTCTTTGATGATTTCCTAACGCGAAGCAGTTGCAGAGTGGGGGATGTCAAGATATCGATGAATGTTAAACAAATTCGCGTTAAACAATGTTAAACATATAAATTTGGGCCTTAATTTGGCAAATTCTCTAATCTGGCCCAATTTTGATGGCAAATTTCTTGATTGGCAAACAGGTAGCAGGTAGCTCGTTGTTGATTCAACCGGAGTTTCCCTTTGGTCTTCCCAATGGCCCTTGTGACGGTGGATCATCACAGCCATTCCGCTGGTAAAAGCAGCATTTCAGGCGATGAAATCAGACATAGACAACTGGTTGGTGGTATACCTACCCCTCTGAAAAATGATGGAGTTCGTCAATGGGAAGGATGACAACCCATATATGAAATGGAAAATAAAAAATGTGTCCAAACCACCGACCAGACTATTTCTGGTCATAAATGTCACATAAAATCACTCTAAATTTCCAGGTTCTTTATAAACCCACCGTGTTTTCATCGCCCAATCGCGTTTTCGCCCCAGCGGTTTCCCAGCGACCGCCTGGCAAAGCTTCATGGCCTCCTGGCCAATGAGCTTCGACTTGAACCTGCAGAGCCGGAGCCTTCAATGTGGAGGGAGAAACCTATGATGAACATAGTTAATTATCAGAATCTATCTCTCATGATAGTGTTTAATATATATATATATACATTTTGATAATATCAATGGTTCATATCTATTATTAGTCAGTGACTAGTATAAATTGTTAATAGTAATTAATATCTAGCAATAGTGATAGTGATGGGACATATTTCGCTGAAGAATAGTTATTATCTGAATAATGATATTTGTGAATGATCTAGACATATGAATAGATTCTGAATGATATCCTACAAATATACGTAGTTTTATCCTATGTGATCAGTAGTTCATAGTAGTTCTATATCAAGCCGAACCATTTGGGGATATTTCCCCGCGGTCTAACCATCATTCCAGTGACGAAAAAACGTGAGGTCATAAATTAATTCATCCAAATATATGAAAAATCTAATAAATAATAGTCACTATAAGAACCTATACTTATTAGCATACCTACTACTGGTTTATGAACCTAATTAATATCTAGGTAGGTATCTACCAAGGTTATACTATGTTATAACATGTTATAGTGAGCGAATAGTAGATATTCATGAACAAGAGAAGTTATGTGAACCAATAGTATGAACAAGAGTCATTAAGAATCTCTGCATGATAGGTATAATATAGACTATCCAGGTATCTAAGAATAGTTCTAGGCTAGGCATTATGAACGCTTTCTATCATGAGGGGAGAATTACAGTATATGGAATTATCTGAAATCAACCAATAGCAGGTATCGTAAGCCACAATATGTCCATCATTGGTTCATTGGTTCATTGGCATTGGACTCAGATGTCATTTTTTTCGGGATAGCATGATAATGTGATCATATTGTACCCTCTGGTAAACTAACATAACTATTGAAAATCACCATGTTTGATGGGTAAATCAACTATAAATGGCTATTTTCAATAGCTATGTTAAATTACCAGAGGGTAGTATTGGACTATGAATCCGTGTGACCCGTGTGATTTTTCAGAAGGGTGCCATGTGGGAGGTCACGTCATTGTAGGATAATCTACACCGAAAAAAGGGTTATCCAACAGGAGGGACAGATTTCTGAATCCTATGTGAAGCAACACATTGCAGGGTTTAACCATGTTTGACCAACATAATAACCGAACGAATGACTACCTAATCGGGAACCAATCTTTCAATCAGAACGCAAGGGATTGACCAACAATGGGCGGCAGCAACAAAGTCTGAAAGCACCAGGGATGGATGGGTCCATCAGAATGGGAAACGCCCTGGGAACGCCCCAGCAAGATGTGCAATGGAACGCTCCCTATGCTCCCTTCCATATTACATATATTACATGTTTGCCCAGTGGTTCCATCGTATCCTGCTCCAACTATGATGCGTGACAACACGCAGGGCTTGACAGCCCTGCAATTTTCGGCCACCTGTCATTGAGCACTGATTGAGCACTGAGCAAGGGAAAGTCTCGGGCTAGTTCACCCGACCTATCCTGAGACATAACTTCTGAATCTGCGACAAGCTGGATCACATGTTCTCCAGGATCGGTCATTTTCAGCTTGGGATCAGCCCCTCACCATCTGCGGATAGGATCCAAGCAGCCGGATTCGATCAAGATGATCAGTCGACCTCCACAAGAAAATCACCCGGCTTCATCAGCTTCAGGCTTAATCCTTCGATTTTTCAAGATATCCCTCACAAGTGATGTTCAAAGCCGTCCAAAAGTACAGGATCCTTCGTTGAAGCTTTTGCAAGATCCTCTTCAGCTGCATCTCCTTCGGTTTGCAGGCCATGAAAATAAAACCACTATTCACCTATATTTCCCCGATTGTTGACCAAAACAAAAAAAAACTTGCAGATTCCCGATAGGTTTCGCAAATTTTCTGGATGAACCAAGGGCAAAAACAACAAACAAATAAAAAAAAAATCGACGTTCTGAAATCACCCAACTCCAATTGCCAGGTCTCTAGCAGGTACCAAAACACTCCAAAAGCTCCTCCCAGTACTGCGCCGCAGAGGATTTGAGCGTGGCTATGGACTCCCAAGTGATGTCGGGAGATGGCGACCAAACTGCTCCACGAGACGAAGAGGAGAAGGGCCAGTATCTTCCTGGCTGAAAAAACATGAAAACATGTGGAGTCCATTGTTGATCACCTTGATTTTTGCAAGTTGTAGAAGAACGGAGCAGCTACATTTGATGTATGTATTTTCCAGTGGGAAGATGTACATAAACTTACAGTTTCCCCAAGCAATCCGAACATGATGTATCTTCCAGAAACACATAGACTATCATAAACTTCCGCTAATCACAAGCCAAGCCTCAAAGCCTTGGAACACTTCAACTGAAAGCTCACCCACAGCGACCAGTGGACGGCCAAAAAGACCGAGAAGGCTGCGTGCTCACCTTAGATGTGCTATAACATCTATAACACTACCCTGGTTTCAAAAAATATTATAAATATTGAAGTTCAATATATTTCAATCATATTTTTCCTCTCATTTTGGAGCATTGGGCCTTTTTTGGGGGGACATTCACAGCTTTCCTATCCGCCAAGTGACTTGGCATTCCAGGGCCCTCCCGGTAACTCCCAGGTGGTCGCGGTTCATTGATGACCTTCTTCAGCACCGAGCATAGGCCGTCGATGACCAGCGCACCAAGTAGGCTGAAGGCCCAGGGAAGTTGCTGGGTGACCAGGAAAGCCACACCCAGGCCAAAGGCAACCTGGGGCTGTTTCGAAGATTTGGAATTGAGAAAAAAAATATGACCAAAAAAATTAGGGGAAAATTGGGACAATGATGAATGAACCAGTGGATGGAATGGGCTCTGAGACAAACCCACCTGACTTTTTGGGTTTTGAGGGTCCGGATTGGATGAAGGGATTTCTTTCGCAAGCATGGTTTGTGCTAGCAGATTTTTTCCTTCAGCGAATTCTGGGAGGGTTAGATAAACGAAAATGAAAACATGTGAACGATTCTATTCGTCAGAAATGGGCCCAGTATCTGGTCATTTGTAGAGGGATGGAACATCCTGAAAACCACAAGTATATTATACAGGATATCAACAGTATACCAGGTGGTGAAACCATGTTTTTGAGAAAAAATATGCCGAAAAAAAAAAACAAAAACAGCTCGCAGCAACCAAGACGGGCGAGATGGTCAGGAAGGCCATGATTTCCCCCAAAGGATCCTCCTTTTCGAAGAGCACATGGGTTAATTTGAAGGGCTTCAGATGCGACATCCCGCGACGTCACAAAATCCGGAACCCCCGGATTTTAGCCAAAAGACTCGCACAGAAGTCACCTTTGAAAAAAGGAGACTTTACCATGTAAGGCCTAGATAGGTAAGTTGGTTGATACATGTTTATAACATGTTCCAACTACAATAACTGGGATTTATGGCGGACATATCCACAGTTGAAATGGTTTTTTGAACCAAGTTATAACTCCTCTAAGTTCAGTTGATGAGTTGGCCTCATAGAAACCCAAAAAAAATCTCTGAGTTGACGAGGAAACATCCCAAAGTCCATTGAGACGACCAGAGTCAATTTCAAAGTTCTTGCAATCTTCACTAGCTGTGTATATATATATACACACAGAATTACACATAATTATGTTATATATATATATGTGTTTATTTATGATCCTGATGGAGGATGCCAATGAACCGGCTTTGGCCATGACGCCTGCTGAGTAAAGCCTTCCGGAGCTTTGGAACGCCTGAGCACAGCTAGGTCGACATGTTGCGATAATTTGAAAGCCCATATAAGTAACATAAATATACAAATTTTAGAATAGTATAGAATAGTAGTTTTAATAGATTATACAATTCCTTGTATACTATGTTATAATCCATTATAACTAACTACCTCTAAACTGTCTTCATATTCAATACAATCCATTAAAACTTATTGTTGATATATCCTCTAATTAACTAACATAAGTGATATTGAAATTGTGACACTAACATAATATCCATTATAGCATAGATGATATTATATCCTCCATTGAAACATAATATCCATTCACTAACTACCTCTTTAAGTGACTTACCTATTCCAAAATCCTTCGATTGCCCACCGAGTGGCAAGAGGATGGCACGAAGTGTGTTCCAACCTTGGCAACGGATACGAAAACTGCCAGGTGCAGTTTGTTGTTCCAACAAAAAGGCCGCTAAAAGGATCGAAAACTCGAAATATAAAAACGTGACAAAACAGCTACAAAAGCCAAGGAAAGTAAAACTTTAGGTATTTCAATCCCCAAAAATAAAGAGAACCAGCCTTAAAGAAAAATCAAAATCCTAAAACAAGTGACTACATTTCAATACATTTCCACATTCAAAAGCTTCCAATTTCATGTGGTTGATATATCGGGGTGCCAATTCATTATGTGAAGTTGTGCAGGAGTTTTAGAGCGGTCTAACTTTTGTGCATAGGCCTCAGGCTTTAAAATGCACAAAAACAATGAAAACTGGCTCTGCAATAAAATGCCTTGCCACCAAATTCATGCTTGAATGTGCATCCAACATCATCCAATTTCATCCAATTTTGAAGACCCTCAGAAACGCATCTTTAAAAAGAGGTCAGGAAATCCATTTTAGATAGGGGTATTTTAGAGTGAAGGTGCCCAAATATTTAGTGAGTTTTTTTTAAATAGCATTCTATAGCAACAAAATACGGTGGCATTCTTTCGTGGCAATTCCTTAAAATTCCTTAAAAATCCTTTAAATTCCTTAAAATTCAAAAAAAAATCCTTAAAAAACCTTAAATATCCTTTAAAATTTAAAAACATTAAAGATCCTTAAAAATCTTCCGAATTCCTTCAAATTCCGTCAAATTCCTTTAAATTCCTTAAAAATCCTCTAAGGTTCCTTAAGATTCCTTAAAACTCTCTAAATTCCTTAAATTTCCTTATAATTCCTTTAAAATTCCTTAATATTCCTTATAATTCCTTTAAAATTCCTTAATATTCCTTATAATTCCTTTAAAATTCCTTAGTATTCCTTAAAATTCGCTGATCTAAAATGACATGCCAATAACATCGATATAAAAAGATCCTGGAAAAACACTGGTTCAAGTCTGCAATAAAATGCTCCAAGCAAACATTTGTTTGCAATAAAATGAGAATGGAAATTTAACATGTTAAAAATCATCAGGATTTACCTTTACAATAAAATGCTTAGCCCAACCCCCCAACAATACTATAAAATGACTAGCCTGACATCAATTTTAAAATTCCAATACATTAAGAATTTCGTTTAAACTATGCACAGGTTCACCAGTTCTAGAGTGGAAATTGCCACGGGGATGTTGATATAACTTCCGGTAAACGTTTACATAGACATAAGAAAAACCTGCCGTATGTCTGCCGGACCACACCAGCCCGAAGGCAATCCCAGGCAGCGAGATTTGTCCCCGTCATCGCCAGGAAGCCTAGGGAAAACGTACGTGCGGCCGTAAATCAAAAATAACCCATATACCCCGAAAAAAAATATCCAGTAATATCCATCAATATCCCATATGTATAAATATATATATATTATAATAATGGGATATCAATGGGATATTAATGGATATGACTGGATATTAATGGGACTATTAATGGGACTATTAATGGGATATATATATATATATATAATTGTAATGATCCTGATAGAAAATCATATGTTCAATCATATTCCCTATTGTTGCAAGTTTTTTGAAAGAGGCATATTCTATCTACCCCAGGATGACCATACAAGTAAATGAGGGACAATTTGCTATATTATCAAGTAAGACTATGGATATTGCGGGGGAACGAAGTGGCATATAGCAATATTGATAAATTATATCAACCGAAGGAAACACCAATGCCACTTATTAAGACTAATTTTAAATCAGTCTTCTGGGGATTTCAAACCGTATGAATCAGTAAGACTATGGAACACGGACATTACAGAGAGTATGGATATATTTCTGGGTGATAGAACCAGCAAGGACATATCGAGCATCTTCGCGGGAATGGAATGAATATCAAGCAATACAATGGCTGGGTGCTATCATCAGTCAAGAATCGGGAGGTACGACCAAGATTTACCAACAATGATTGGGTCAAGAGCGCGCTGACAGGGGAATAACATCATTGAAACACATTGAAACCACATTTTCAACCACCTCGCCATCATCCGTTGTGTTTTTTGATCTTGATTTTAGATCGCGATTTTTACCCATCCAACTATAGATAAAAATACACCACAAACCATGCAAAAAATCATGCTTATATAGATATATACTTAGGATTACTTAGGTATCCACCACAAGTTAGGTTCTGTCACGCCTTGTTATAGAACTAAATCCAATAGATGTAATCCCTGTATAGTATATTCCCAAAAAGTTTGATGTTCCATTGGGGAAAAAAAAGAAAAGCAGCGACTAAACAAACCCATGGTTACCAGTTGTTATGAATGGTAAGTGTATATATATATCCCATGATATTCCCATGTTGTTGATGATATTCCCATCAAATCACCATTATATCACCATTATAAACGATATTTGTTGATTATATTCCCATTAAGATATCCCAGTCATATCCCATTTAATGGGAATATCATGATTTAATGGGAATATCCCAGTAAGTTGAACTATATATATATAATCATGATATTCCCAGTTATCATTAAATCAATTGCCACAACTTAAATTTCCATCAATATCCCAGTAAGTAATATCATTATTATATCACCATCAAAGCACCATTTTTCATATCCCAGTTATAAACCAATTGCCACAACTTGCAGCATCGGCGTGGAGGGCCGAGGGGCGTCCTACGTTGCTGCCGGCCTTCAGATGGCTCAGCAAATGGGTGGCGCCTACCTGGGATGGGATTAGATGTTCACGAAAAAAATATTGTACCCTCTGGTTATGACTAACATAGCCATGGTATAGATGGCCCATAGATATAGATGGTTTACCTATTACAAATGGTGATTTTCCATGGCTATGTTAAATAACCAGATGGTAATTATAGATGTTTATAGATCACATATATATATATATATACACCTATATATGATTATATATACGTATATATAATATCATCTTGGATATAGATGATATCTGGCAAGATATCTAATTATGTTAACATCAATCATTTGAAATACTTATTACGGTCTTCTGAAGGTTACTTGGACGGTTTCAGATAGGTTTTTTGTCGAGGTTATCCATTGCAATCATATTTTTCTTATTCGATTGCCTTTTGGGTAGTATACATCCCATGTTTTTGAACACACCCAAATCGCATATATAGTTTTAGTATGTTTTAGTTACTTGTAAGCACGTGTTCATGACCTTTGTCGATCTCCATAATTGATGAGTTAGTTTGTTGTCCATTAGGAGACAAACAATATTGCCATTAATCATATTATCATTATCTCCCATGATATCCCACGATATATCATGATATCCCAGATACATGGTTGGTCAAGTCAGTTTGACGGAATTTCCATCAATATGCATTGTTGGTTTTAGATGGTTTTAGATTCACATGGCTGGTCATAGGTTATATAACATATATATATACATATATTCATATATATATATTCATATATATATATATATTCATATATATATATTCATATATATATATATATATATATTCATATATATATATATTTATACAGCTAACATTGATTATATACTACCCCATGATATCCATAAATACTTGACCCTTCAGTATATCCATAAATGTCCTACTATCCCATGTTATCAGTAGTTATATACATATATCATAGTCAACCCTGGATGAGTAAACCGTTGTGTATTAATCATAAGGGTACCCTCCAAATAGTGATATGATACTTGATTATTGACTTGGTACCCGCCAATTAAAGAGCATAGGGGTTTAACAAACCAGGGTTGACATTATCCCAAAATATTGCAACTAATGAGGTAAACCTGATCATAAATGCAATCATAAACCATTGCAAATTTAGGGTTGCTATATTACTATTGAGTATATCAGTATATCCAATAGTTGCCTATATATTTTTTTGTATTCATCTATATTCAGTATTGTCTAAAGTTACTACTGACATCTATTGACTATATTAGTATATCATAGTATATCATAGCATATCCCTATTTAAAATTTAAGGGAAAATATTTTTTCTCCATGAAATACCATAGTCCAGCGCAAAAAAGCTGCATCTGGAAAGAGTCCAATGGCCATCTCCGGCATCGCCTCAAGGCTGGTTTTTTCATGAGATTTGTCAACCGGCTGGGGGGATTACCCGGCCTGGTAATTTAACCCTGGTTTAATGGAGGTTTAATGGGATATAATGGGATTTAATGGGATTTAATGAAATTTAACGATATACCCTCTGGTAAACTAACATAGCTATTGAAAATGACCATAGAAATAGTGGATTTCCCCATTGATAGCATGGTGGATCTTTCCAATGCTTTTTGATGCTTTTCTGGTTGGTTGGAATACCCATATTTTGATCAATGGGATATGGTTATATATATATAGTAGAATGCAAACAATGGGATATGACCAACAATTTCTGGTTGGTGGTTGAACCCTACCCCCCCTGGAAAATATGACTTCGTCATGTTTTTACAGGTGCTATGTTTACCATTCCCAGTCATGGGTTGTGTATTTTTATTTTTTACCCACATTAATAGTGATCAATAGTGATACTACCCATATTTTGATCTTTTGATCGATGGTTGGATTACCCATAAACATGTGATACTGGTTGGTGTTTGAGCCCTACCCCTCTGAAAAATATGACTTCGTCAGTTGGGATGATGACATTCCCAACTGAATGGAAAGTCATAAAAGTCATGTTCTAAACCACCAAGCAGTTTTTGTCTATCTTTGAAGTAAGCATGTAGCAACATCTACCAACACCTGGTGGTTCAGAAATGGTGTGTTTCTCAATTCTGGATCCACAATCTGTCGCAGATGTCCGGACTCAGACCTGAGGAGCCCATCTTCAACCTATCCACTTTAGTTGGGTGTACCAAATGGATTTGTCTCAAAATTGGGTATACCGGAATCATCCGGAATCCCCAGAAAATTCTGATGTCGTTTTTTTTGTCAATGGGAAAATGGGATGGGAACATTTAAATGTTCTCAACCGTGATTCGTTTGGGTTTTCCATGGCTTTTCCATGGGTTTTCCCCTAATTTTTTCCACCCCAAATGGGAAAAAAACGCCGCGCGGCGAAGCGGGTCTTCTCCGTGACGATGCGAAAAGGGCCATGGGTGGAAAGGCCGACGCCACCGCCCATGGTGATGCCATCCAGAAGACTCACCTGACAACAGCCTGGTGCGGCTGGGGATATCTGGGGATGAGTTGGATGACTTGGAATAGCTTGGAACCACCAACCAGATATAGTTAGATTATCCCATTCAATAGATGATTATCCCATTATTATCCCATGATTATCCCATTAACAAACCATTTCAATCAGTGATGTAATCAATGGGAATGACTCGGGATCCAACAGATGGAGGTACGTAAACGTACCATATGTTTGGCTATATGAATTGCTGGGATATTCCCTAAAATTAAGGCCTGAAAAATAGGCCTTATATATGGTAGGTACCTCCAATGAATCGGTTCCTGACATGGCCATTGGTAACTGGAAACTGTGCCTTTTTGAGGAGCCTGCAACTTTCGAGTGTTGTGGGTCAAACTGACGGTCAAACTGAAAGTTTGTTTAAAGATCAGCTGAACAAATGTTGCGCAAGTTTTGTTTGGAACTATCCAATTTTGGATCATGAGCTGGAGTACCGAATGACTTGCCTCACATACCGTGGATTCAAATTCACCTTCTCCCCTCGTGACCCTCGTGTCACCCGCTGCACCCGTTCGCTCGAAGAGCGTGGCCAATCTGAACATCACACCATACTCCTCAAAGAAAAAATCTGCTGGAAGTGAACCTCCACGGAGTCCCTCCTGGTGATTTCTTTACCGCATGACTTGCAGATATCGTGCTCGGTGGAGGGTTCATTCCATGATCCCCCTGAATGAAGCGCGTTTCAATAAATCATCCAGCATCTTCAGAAATCCAATGCACTGTACATCCATCATCCCAAACCAACAGCCCGTCTCACAACAGTAGGGTATTTTCCCCAACCCCATGATCTTGAAAATGATCTCCATAAGTAGTCTTCCATGTTCATATATTTCGGGATACATCATGATACATATCACAATTTCGCCAAGTCCCGAACCTAACCCTCAAAATCGACATCCCAAGTTCAACCAGGCCCGATGTCCTCTCGGATCATCTGAACATCACCACCGGCACAAAAGGATTTGCCGCCAGATCCGGCCATGATCAAACAACCCACCTGCCACCGCATCCGAATTCATCCGAATCGCCAAATGTCCCATGGATTTGTTGAAAAACTGGAGATATGTTCGACAGATACAAGGTTACTTTGTTTCAGGTATCCAAGATCCCCAGGTATCTGCGACAGTTGTTTCATTGTTTCCCTTGTTTCATCGACGAGGATTGGTGATTTGACCATCAAACGTGGGGGGGGGTGCAAAAGAAATGGAGGGCGTCTTGCGAATAAAACGTAAGACATCCTGAGACACTAATCCAATGATTGCTGCAGGGGACAAGCTACATGAAAGCAGGCAACGGAACTTGAATTTCACAGCTGTTCATCTGGGTTTCTTAAAATCGGAGTCACCAAAGTCACTGACTTTCTGATGATTTTCCATTCTTTTCCATGACTTTGAACCTTGGGTGACGATTTTTCGAAGGGCCCCGAAAAACACCATCCACACCTTCCCAGTTTTCTCGTCCACTTGGTCCAAGGCCCTATGTAGGCAGCGGATCCTGGCTGGAACGATGTCGGCGATGGGGTTTTCATCAAGGTGAATCCTCAGTTTCCCTCGGTGATTCCATGGTGGATGGCAGGATGGGATACAATAAACGTCCACCGTGAAACGTGAGGTTTTCCAGACTTCAATTTGACTGAACTTTACTGAAATTGTTGGGATTGTGTGCACCTGGATGATTTGCCTGGATGAGATCCCGGAGTTGTTTTTCATTGTTCTTCCCTCCACCCTAAAAAGAGATGAAAGGAGCGAAACATAGAGCAATGTGCCCTGCTTCTAGTTCCAACACCTGGTAAACCAGAACCCCATGTACAGCTGGCAGTGGCCCATCGGAAGCAAGAATATGAAAAGCCATCTCCCACGTCTAAGACCATAGGCGTCTCCAAAGACGTTCTGTTGCACATCGGCGGTACATGATATGGGTCCAAAATGTGATACCTGTGGAATCCTGGAATACGACCAGGGCACATGTCCAGATTCAAGGCGTTGAGTTTTGCAGGTCGATTCAAGGTGATCTCACATGCTCCGGCATCTGGGGAAAAGCGAGTCCTCAGTCAACCGTCAGTTCTCAGAGTCTCATTGCTGGGAAGTCAGGCAAACCTGAGATTCTCAAGCGACTGGGAAGTGCATCAATGTGCCTGAGAGATCCGGAGATTAGAAGATTAGAACCACAAAATTTCACGGGAATAGAGCAAGTCATGTGGACATAGACTTCTGGCACAAAAATGACTTGGATTTGCCTGCCAACCCAAAGGAGGGTTAGGTCGATATCGGGATTAGTTGGGAGGTTGGCACATGTTGGCACGTAGAAAACAGGGATGTTCATGGATGTTCCGCATGTTCATGCACCATCCTTAGGGATAGAGCTCTCCAAATTCCAGACTTATTAGAGACAGTCAGTGGCTCCAAAGTCATAGGGTTTCCTAAGTCATAGGGCTACCCCCAGTTCTCATCCATTTATAGATGGATTTTCCCTGAAAAAAACCATCCAAACCCTCAACTCCTGGTCAAACTCGGCCCAGTGTCGAAGTCTCTTTCGGCATGGCGGCAACGTGAGCGATCACCCGTGGAAAATCAGCGTGTTAAAGATGGAAAGACTGCAGCAAAGTCTGAACTTCATGCATCTGATGCTCACGCTTTTCTCACAAACAATGGCTACTAAAGAAAAAAGATGAAAAAAACATGTCTTCCTCAAAATAGCTTTTTGACCAGTCTTTATCGGTCAAAATTGTCAGAGTTTTTTTACATGCTGATCTGTGGACAGATCTGTGGACAGCCGCGGCATTGTCTGAAGAGGGTACACCCAAGGTCTAGCGAAGGATCGAAACCTGGGATAAATCCGTATCTGTGGGAATATGTTGATGTCACAAAGAAATTGAGATAAAATTGTGGTATGTTCCCTATCCTTTGGGCAAATAAGAACGTATACCGACATTCAACTTCAACGGAATGAATTAGCTGGACTCTTTAATCTATTCCCCCTAATATGAAATGCCCTGCGAGAAGCCTTGCTGTAGAAACTTTAGTATTGCATCTACTATTGGGGTTAGTCAATATCAAGGTGTTGTATTCACATACAGCGGAAATGATGAGTAACCATGAGTGCCCACTGGAATGGAGTACCTCATGTCCAGGACCGAAATCCAACATGGTTGGTGATATCATTTCCACGATGTCCTCAATATATCCCCCATGATGTCCCAATATATCCCCCATGATTTCCAGGATTTCCTCAATATATCATGTACCGGGCCCCAATGGCACCATGGAGTCCCTCCAACGCTGTCCAGCGCTTCAGCAAACAAACGGGAGCATGGCCCTTGACCTTCAGAAATTCGTTTTTTGCTGGATGGGTCGATGGATGGGCCCCTAAGATATACAAAAAAAAAACCTGAAATCTAACATGGAACCTCTACATGTCTAGCATGGATTTTCCTTTTCCAATACTTTCCAATATGGGGTTTCTTCGGATTGCGCTGGGTTATACCAGTAACTCAGATAAATCTAGGGATGTGTTTCCTACAAGATCCGCATAAACCCCACCGTGGTCACCGTAAAACAGGACTACAATCAAATGGGCCACCAAATAAACAGATCCAAGACTATGCCAGGGTTCCTATACTATAATATGAGGCACTTCTTGAATCTTGGATGGCAGGGACAGTGATTGGATCTTTGTATGAATTCTAGCGGCTCAGATTTGGCTTTAATTGAGTATGGTTGTCCTCAATTTAACGAACCATATTCAGCATAATGTGTTTGGTGATGTGGAAATCTGTAAATGTTACATTTTTTTGGTATTAATTCATAATTCATCTAATCTTGGCGTAGACTGAAGCGTCCAGGTGGATGGCTCTCGCCGTCTGTCTGTGAGCCCGGGCCAAGTCGCGCATTCGCATCTCAAAGAAATCCCCCAAATCTGCGCGGCGAGGGGTGACGCTCCCCGATCCCCATGACAAGATCTGGAAACTTATGTGACTCGTCTAACTACAAAGGGGGGAAATGGTTTTGCTTTTCGACACTGCTTGATCCAGTAGATCTGCTCTTAAATCAACCCAGTGAATCAGGTGAAACCCCATAATGTTCATACCTCATATGTATATTAAAGATATTATATCTATATTTATGGGACCATCATTCCCGGGTTTCGGTCGCAATGAGGTCGTTTCCCCTGCCCTGCACGGAGCTCCTTCAGCAGGGAGGCCCTGCTTCGTACTTTTCTGGCGCGATGGAAGGAAAGGAGGGCGCCCCTGAAGAAAATGTGGGGGTTACGCAGCAAAGATATGTAGATATATGTAAATATTTGATGTAGATATATGTGTATGTATATATATATTGTGAATATATATAATACGTATATAAAGAGGATATGAACTGTACAAACGGGGAATTTATAAATAGAAAATGGTGATTTTTCTTCAAGAAAACATGTGTAAACGACAAATTGGAAATTAACCAAACCACATTGGTTCACCAATGAGATCCCAAAGTCCAACCGTTCCAACCCCCGAGTGCCTCATCTGTCTGGGCAGAACCATTTACTTTCACCTTAGCTCTCTGGCCGTCTGACCGAAGTTTGGGGAAACAACATGTGGCAGGCTATGACTGAAGATTTTGATGATGATTGTAATCATAATAATGTATTAGTGTACTACTAACATCATCTAACACCACCTGGCTTAGCTTCAAAAGTATCTTCCCATAATCCATAAATATTCATTTCTGGTCGACTTATATATGCCATTTTGTTGATCCAGAGCACGCAGCCAGTGAAGCAAAAAAAACATATCACAAATGATGCGAATCTTAGTCGGGCAGCCCTTTGGAACCTTAGGTCTTAGATAATTTATGTTAATCCGATCCGCAAATAGTTTTGGAAACATAGCATTCAGTGCGTTTTTTGATTGCGACGATTACCAGAAACTAATCTGCCTCATCTTTTGCTGGGTCCCAGGCCCAAATTCCTGAGACAGGGTTCCGCGCTGTCTCCCCATGTGGACCCGTGACCAGTTCGGAGATTGGATATTTGATTGTCAAGACGTACCCATGATTGCATGACTTGTGGCAAGTGGAAGAAAGTCCACGGTGGTTACCATCCCCATCCTCATCCTGCATCACCAAAACAAAAACAGTAATAATAACTACAATACTAGTTATTACATGTTATTACTAAAATGACAATTTTGTTTCTGCTTCTGCTGCTGCTGATAACGATGGTTATATGGTTCTGATGATGGTTATGATGATGATGATGATGGTGATGATGATGATGGTAGTCATCGTAGTCATAGTAGTCATCATAGTCAACATAGTCATCATAATTAATCATCATAATCATCAAAGCCATCTTTGTCATCATAGTCATCTTAGTCATCATACCCATCACAGTCATCATACTCATCATGGCCATCAAGATCATCATGGTCCTCATGGTCATCATCATAATAATCACTGTGGTGTAGTCCCAGTCGTCATGGTATTCATGAAAACAAAAACGTGACTAATGATGAAAACAACAGCATTGATACTCAGTATTCATTACTATGATTGTCATCCGAATCCGAATCCTCATCCTCCTGATCATCATCATCCTCCCCACCCTCATTCTCAGCATCATCATCCATCATCATCATCATCATTATCATCATGATCCTTCTCATCATCATCACCACCACCAACACCAGCACCATCATCACCATCACCATCATCATCATAACCAATATCACCATGATCCACCGCACTTCTCATTCTCACCATCAGCATCACCATCAGCATCACCATCATCATCATCATCACCATCATCACCACCATCATCACCACGTTCATCCACATCATCATCACGTTCATCCACCGTTCATCCACGTCATCCTCTTTCTCATCCTCCTCCTCCTCATCATCATCATCATTATCATCATCACCATCATCATCATCGTTGCCATCATCATCGTCATCATTATCATCACCATCATCATCATGATAATCATCATCATCGTCGTCATCATCATTAGCAGCCGCAGCATCACCAGCACGATCATCATCATCATCATCATCATCAACGTCATCATCATCAGCAGCCACAGCATCACCAGCAGGATCATCATCATCGTCACCACCATCATCATCACCACCATCATCATCACCACCAGCATCATCATCATCACCACCACCATCATCATCATCTTCATCCGCATCATCACCATTACCATCATCATCACCATCAGCATCACCTTCTCAATCAACATCATCATCATCACCATCAACAACATCATCATTATCATCATGATTATCATCATCATCAACGTCATCATCATCATCACCCTCATCCTCATCCACATGACCACCATCATCATCATCATCACCATCACCATCGACATCACCATCGCCATCATCATCATCTTCTTCATCATCATCACATCTATCATCATCATCATCATCGTCATCATCTTCATCTTCACCCGCATATGGTGATCATTATTACCATCATCATCATCATCATCACCATCACCGTCATCATCATTGCCATCACCATTACCATCACCATCATCATCATCACCATCATCATCACCATCACCATCATCACCATCACCATCATAATCACCAGCAGCATCATCATCATCATCACCAACATCATCTTCATCCGCATCATCATCACCATCATCATCATCACCATCACCATCATCATCAACATCACCAGCATCATCATCAACATCATCATTATCATCACCATCATCATCAGCATCACCATCACCATCATCACCATCATCATCATCGTTGTCATCATCGTTGTCATCATCATCATCAACAACATCATCATTATCATCGTCATTAGCATCATCATCAACGTCATCATCATCATCATTTTCGTCCGCATTATCCTCCTCCTCCTCCTCATCATCATCATTATCATCATCATCATCATCATCACAAACATCATCATTATCACCATCATCATCATCATCGTCATCATCATCATCATCGTCATCATCATCGTCGTCGTCATCATCATC
Source organism: Cladocopium goreaui (assembly GCA_947184155.2). Classification (NCBI taxonomy): domain Eukaryota; class Dinophyceae; order Suessiales; family Symbiodiniaceae; genus Cladocopium; species Cladocopium goreaui. The sequence continues at coordinate 304,315 of CAMXCT020006561.1, read as the reverse complement.
ATCATCACCATCTTCATAATCACCATCACCATCACCATCATCATCACCATCATCAGCAGCAGCATCATCACCATCATCATCACCATCACCATCACCGCATCATCATCTGGTTGGTGGTTTCAACCCCTCTGAAAAATATGACTTCGTCAGTTGGGAATTTGACATTCCCAATATTTCTGGAAAAGTATTCCAAATGTTCCAAACCACTAACCAGTCATGATCTTTATATATAAATCATTATAAATCATTATAAATCCCTATTAAATCCCATTAAATCCTCATCATCTTTCACCTCATCCCATCCCACTTCAGCAGCTTCGCTGCGCCTTGTGCCCCGTTGGTTGGCACCTCCAACCATCCCTCGGGCCGACCTTCCAGGAAACCTGCGAACCCGTCGGCGCAGGAAGAAATCCATGGTTTTTCATGGTTTTTTAACGTCGAACCCCCCAGAAGTTCACATGGAACCATAGATGTCCTTTTCCCATTGGTTGGTTGATTAATAGAGGGGTCTGTTTACCCCTTTGACAAAAGGTAAATGATGATAGATGGTATACCAAACCGGCCCCTCTATTTTTACCAAAAGGACATTATTGCAATGGAACCCTGAAAAATGAAAGTCTGGAAAATGATGTTCCATGATGTTCCTAATATGGCCATGAATGCAAGTTTTACGAGAATTTCAGACGATTCACCAACCAAAAAGGGGGATATCAGCAGAAAAAACTGGATTTGAAGTGCTTTTTGCAGTACTTGATCCCCACACCCCTTGGTAAACACCACAAACCCATGAAGCCATGAAGAGTGGATCTGTCCATTTTGAAACCTGGAACTAAATTAAAGGCCCTGTAAGTGCAGAAGGTTACAATGACCATCCCCTTTGTGGTTTCGTTATACTCCAATTCAAATTTCGTAGTTGGCCGCCGCTCAGAGGTTGATCAAAATCACCAGTCTTCTTTCTTCAACTGCCCAATTTCGCAGCAGTTTCTCCAGCTTCTCCCGAATTTTCTCCAATTTCCAGCCGCGAACTCCAGAATGTCGCAGGATTTCGGGCCTCTGAGCACGGTACCTTTCGGTACCGATCCCACTCGCGTCGCCGTCTCCTGGAGAGGTCAAGCTGGAACCATCACCTGGCGCCTGCTGACCTTGGTGATATGATGGATTCACCGGCCTGACTCTATGTCCATTGATACTAACTTGTCAGAAACAACAAAGCCATCACAGTTCACTTGCGAAACAACAAAGCCATGTATGTCCTTATAATCCTTATAGTAGCTTACGTCACATGGATGTAGTTACATACAGCTTGAGTATTGTACAAGAATTCACTGTATAAGAATTTGAGGGGCTCGATTCCAAGGCGGGCTACATATTTTCAGCTATACCAAACACATAGTACGTTAAGAATTTGAGGGACCCTGGAATAGGACTGCCAAATTCTTAAATTATTGCTTATAAGTGAGGTTTGAAATTCTCCTTTTTGCGTTTATTTTTTTAGGCGTGAGCCCTTGTACTGGAGACCAAAACGTTCTTTTTTGCGCACTAACCGCACGAAACTCAGACAAGCCTGGCTTAGCAAAAAAAACACTTTTTTTTCCAGGATCTACAAAATGCTATTTTCGCATGCTTCTTGTCAAATCTGCTTGGCAAGCGCATTGCAAGAATAGAAAATATCAAATAGTAAAACGAATGCCAAGCATGACCACGAGCGTGACTTGCTACACGGACCGTGTGATGACTCGCTTCCTTCAAGCAAAAAAACGTCAAGCCCAAGCCTGTGAAGGGCGCGCCGGGGGAGAATCAAGCCTTGGCGCGGCTGCGGCCCCCGGGCGCTGAACTTTAGTCCGCTGGATACACCGCCGAGCCGACGCAGCCGGGGTTGCCCGGCGGTCCCGAGCCTTCACGGCCTCTCCAGTGGGCGCTGGGACTGCTCTGCCCAGCGAAACCGGGCTCAAAAAGCAGAAACGCGCGTAGATCATCGATCTACGCGGGTTTTTGCGTTTTCCCGGGCGTGGCGGGTGTCATCTTGCGGGTGTCAACAGCTATGCAGGATTCCGGCCACGACAGAGCCCAGCGCGGCCAAAACACCCGTATAACGCAAAATCGCGCGTAGATCGTCGATCTACGCGCGTTTTTGCGTTTTCCTGGCGCCGCGGCCCCACTGCAAGCAACCAAGGCCAAAACCAAGCCGGAACAGCTATGCCGGATTCCGGCCACGACAGAGCCCAGCGCGGCCAAAACCCTGGTATAACGCAAAATCGTGCTGTGGCTCGATTTTGAAGACATATTTTCGCATGAATAGTCAAATCTGCCAACTCCACCTCGTTACCTTGTTTAATCTTGCTCCAAATTGTGCAGATGCCTGCAATACAATACTAAGAATGCCTTAAGAATTTGAGGGACCCTCGGCCTGTTGTAGTGTAAATTTGCCTGTATTTAAAAATAAGAATTTGAGGGACCCTGGACCTCAAGCTTTCGGATTCTTCACCAGCGCTCGGGCTGTATATTATCGGTAGCAAATAACATGCTTCTGTCAAGTTCGATGTCCTCCGTGGGTTCCCGGTGGAGAAAGCAGCCGGTGGTGTCCATGATGCGGAAAAATCTCAGGGGGTTCGATGGGCGGAAAGTTTTGCACAATTTGATATGTCTAATATTGTTAAATAGTCTCTCTCTCTACAATATATATATATGTATGTATGTATATTATATTAAATATGTACATATATATATATATGTATACATATATTTGAAATTTAAAGTACTCGAGGAAACATCAGGGCTATATGTTATGATTGTATAATGGTATAGGCCGGGTTCTGCCAACTAGTTTAATGGGATGTAGTGGAGAAATTGTGGTTAGGATAATCAACAGATGTAAATCATTGATTTTTCACTGACGCAATAGTGGATACATTGTGGGGATAAAACCATCTGACGGTCATTTCATCAAGATGCCAATTGAATTTCATATCCATATGTATATATAATGTATTATATACTAATTATACAAACCAGGCATGATGAGTAGGCCTGCCCTTGTACCAGCAATACGGAGAGGTCATGCCACCTATGGATGACCATCAACTGATAACAGCTTACCCGTTGGAAATTTGACAGCTTGCTATCGAACATCACAATTTTTAACAGGTAAATAAATGATTCCATGTTCATCCATTTTCCATAGCTATATATGTTGAATTACCAGAGGGTAACATGTTCTTGTGAAAACATGGGTTTCAAGGCGAACTCATTTCGGCGATTCCACGCAGAAATTTGGGATGAGAACTAGCAGAACTTGGGTTTCTGCAATGAAAAAATGGCTTGGGGTTGCTGCCCAACAAATGCTGAATTTCACAAGAAAGAGTTTCTTTCGATAAAACCCGGCAACATATCTGGCTGGTGCTTTCATCATCCCATGGGTGAGAATAGTATGATGTTTGTGTGGAACGGTGATGATCATGTGATAATCATGACCATAACAACAGCAAGTTCTTCAACCATCACCCTTCAGAAAACCGATCCTCAGGACCTAAAAAACAGCCTCTTCAACCAGCAGCTGAGGCTGAGGTTTCCGGCGACCCCTCCGGGACTTGCTTCTCTTCTTCATCTTCATCAGAACCTGGGAGAGTTCCACCGAGGATCTCCGAACTCGGGGACCGAAAGCAGATCGGAAGATGGGTCATGCCAAAACTACCAGATGGGTCAGAGAAACTGATGAAGCTTCTCAGGAAAATGAATCCATGCGTGTATTGCTGGAAAATCCTAGATCCTCATAGCAAACTGAGTTTATATATATATGTGTATTTATTAATTTATCTATGTACTTATTTGCTTGTATTTGGATACTAAAGAACCTATGACAAAATATAGATGCTGGCGCTGGGTCTTCTGCAACTTGACCCTTTGATTTCAACCAACCGATCCAACCGGCGCCTGCATCTTCTTTGGCACCGGAGCCGTTGTCGGCGGTCACCTGCGAAAAGGTAGGAGCCTTGAAAAAAAGTAGCTGGGAAATCCCCATGTTGTTGGGGATCTTTAAAAAATCCGAAGTGGGATATCAATACATTACATTACGTTACATGACATGACATGACATGCCATGACATCATATAACATAACATAACATAACATAACAGAACAGAACAGAACATAACACAATACATATATTATACATATACATGTGTATATCCATACATAGATACATACATATATATATATGTGTGTTATCAAATATTGTGTTTTTTGATGCTGACAATGATCTCGAAACAAACAGACTGGGGACAAACTTTGGCTGATAGCCATCCCTAAACCTGTTCTAGGCTGGGCCAACCCAGGTAGATACTATACGTTATACGGTGCATATACTATACTATGATCATATGAATTACCGTTGGCTTATCCATGGAAAGGTCTGTTGGAGTCAATTCTGTATTGGTTAACATGAAGTAATGGCTGAACCAAGTTTCAGAAGCAGTACTGTATATATATATATATTACATATTATAAGCAATATACAAGGATATAATTTAACATATGTATATATATATATGTGTTTAAGATGGAGAATACCAATATCTAATAATTATATAAATATAATGAAATATTATCATATTTATAGTTATTATATCAATATTTCTATAAACTACAGTTATATAGTTATAATAACATAGTTATAACATTTATAGTTATATAGTTATATAGTTATAGAACATTTATATCCTATCCCCAAACCCATCAGGATCCCACCTCCTCTTCGGCCCCTTCGGCCCCTTCGGCCCCTTCGGCTTGCGCTTCCACCGCAGCGACCTCTGCGACCCCCGCGGCCTTTTTGGCATCGCGTTTCAGCCTGGGATCAGCCACCAAAATGGGAAAAAATTATGGGAAAGGTCCAAAATGGTCCAAAAAAGAGGAGAAAAATCATAAAACACTTGGTCTTATAATATCTTATAATGTTTTATTTGGTTTTCCAATGTTTTCATATGTTATATATTGTTATATAGTGGTGTATACATGAAACATGGGGCTTAGACCAAGAAACAATGAAGATTTTAAGCATGAAACATGTGGGTTGAAGCATCAAACATGAGGGAAATTGGCATGTGAACCTATGAAACTACCGATTCGGCATCCATTTTCACATTAGGTATCGCAGGGATGTAGCGGGATCACTACAAAAAGTGGAAGATCAATCATTGCTTGGTGATTTTTGCCCTTCAGATCACCAGCGCCAATTTGTTGGCATGGGAAATGAAGTGTCAGGAATAGTTTGCCTTGAAACCACCTGGCTTAAACTTGGAACCCATAGATACATCTAACATCATCTAACAGTAAGCGTATATGTAGACCACCAGCAAATGAGGGTGGTTCCACTTATGTCTTTCCCATCACTCTACCCAGAGAGGTCCATGGCCACCTGTTGTGTTCCAACTATCGACGGATTTTAGAATATCTGGTTTGTGGTTGAGCCCTACCCCTCTGAAAAATGATGGACTTCGTCAGATTGGATCATCATCCCAACTGGGAAAATAAAAGTCATGTTCCAAACCACCAGATATGTTAGATCCAACTAGCAAGTCTTTAGAATCCATTAACACGATCTCAAACCACATGAAGGCAGCCAGTGTTTCTCCTTGCTCGGCTTTGCGAACTTGCAGATTCTACACAGAAACCTGTGGGAAAGCTGCAACATAATAGTTGGTGAATGAGGATTATCTGCTGATTTGTGATTTCCCCCTATATTAGGTGGAGTAACCCCCTCTAATCATTAACCAACCGCGGTTTTTGAAATTGCTTGCTTCTAAACACTCCAGCGTACCGGGCTGAATACCCGGGTAGCTGAGTTTCCAGCACCTGTGACACCAGTTTTTTATAGTGTGCCAGGCTTCGGCAAATTGGATTTGTCTCAAAAGGAGGCCAGAAAGCGCCAGGAAAATCATGATCATCTGAGAAACGGGAGAAACGGTGACAAAACATTGATTTAAGGTTCTAAATTTGAGACAACCCAAGTAAATGTAAATTGATTGGTTGTTCAATAGGTTACCCCTGTGGAAAGGGACAGGGATGTCTTGGAACTGTCATCAAATTATGCTTGTCCCTACCATTGGCCCCGAGAACCTGCCCGTTCGTAAGCTGTATAACTTGCAGGTTGGTGGGGCTCAGGGATCAGGCAATGCTATAAATATAGTCATAGAACATGAATTAAACATATATTAGATGGGTTATACCACCCGTGTACATATATTAAAATCATTTAAAGTCACAGAGTCACCCTGAGTCACCCTATGACTCTTCATAAATGCCCTGCAGCTCCGGTTCTCTGGGACGACGGATTTGACTTGCGTCAAAGGACGAGAAATTCATCCAGAAATGGGCGGGATGGTCTGGCACTACTTGGCCAGCCAGATACACTGAGGTTTGTCTGGAACGAAGATAGCTTCGAGATTCACCTGGAAGTCTGAACAACATTGGATGGCGGAAGGTGCAACGCTGCTGCACATCCGAAGGAGGGAGATTGGTCACAATGTCAAACATCTTCTCCATGCGATCCCAATCCGATGGCCGGATGAATCTTCGCAGTGTGGGCATTCCAGATTCAATGGCTGGTTCTGAGCTCTGCCGCCTGAAAGCAAGATGCGCCTCCTTAATATCAAACATTGCGTTCTTATTGCTCACCAACAAGGCCTGGTCGAAAGTTTCGGGAAATTCTAGGCCCATCTATACCCCAAGTCCCAAGGAAATTCATGATCATCCGATCCACCCATAATTTTATGGCGAAACAAAAACACCATGTGAATCAAACCACCACCAAGAGGCAATCTCAACTAGTTCATCGTAAGCTTCCACAACCTTACGGATGTGTTTTCAGGGCACCAAAAAAAAAGATCCCAGTAGACTCCCACGTTCCTAAGCAATGGGAACATTCCAAATACCCCGCAGTGAAGTAAGATAACTATAGTAGATATGGATAAGTTCGGTGAAAAAGTTCCCATGGTATGGTGGGGCCAGGATTTCCTCCAAAAATAGATATGGATATGGAAAACAACCATGGTTTCCTGAAGACATTGAAGGCATGATCAAATTGATCAAATCTCAAAATTGTCACAGATCTTTCATAAAAGCCTGGCAACTTCCGAGACCGTGCTGCTACATCGAGATGGGATTGCTTCAGACTTCACTGACGTAGTTGGTGGCGTAGTTTCAGGCGCATCAGGAGGGGCTGATTGCTCTGGATCCTCTTTTAATGCCTTGGTATCCCCAGTTTTTCATCCCCAGTCATCAAGTTTCAGTGGGCATGAGTGGGCTATGTGCTTGATCCAACTTGATCCGAACAATAAAGGCCAAGAAAAAGCTCATCGGATTCAGAAGAAAAGTGTAGTGCTACAATTGCTACAATGCAAAGATGCCAACAAGCAGTAGTCATTGCCTGTCGCACCTTGGTTGGAGACCTGGGTGTGGAACACGTCGATGGACACCAGTCCATCAGCACCCTGCAAAGCAAGCCTCAAGCCTCGAGGCATCGCAGGCGTTGCCTCAGGATCCGAACTCAGAAAGTGCAAAAATCGTTGGCGACTTTCCGAGTCCAGGAAGAGATCCAGGAAATTAGTCTTGGACAATTTCTTACTGGACTTCAGCAAGCGTTCGAGGCAGCTTGCATCATCCACAATGCTGCAGCTGCTCTTGTCCAATAGTAAATCACCATCACAAACTCCTCGCAACACCTGGCGGAATCCCAACATCATCGACGATGCGTCGCTGGAATTCATCTTGGCAAAGATGTTGGATCGTATGATACGATCTGTGAACACAATGAGTACAGCAGTGACAAAATGCGAGGTCAGTGAAGATGTGAACATTAACAATGTTACCTGTTCAAAGCCAACTAGTTGAAACTGCTTGTACATGAGAAGCACGGCTTCGCAAATTTGGGTACTCAAAGTCATCTTCAGGTCGAATAGAGTGACAGACATGAAGACAAGTCCCGCTCCCAGCACTTTCTCCGCAAAGAAAAGGGTCATAATATCAGATTCACCAACGAGTCCAGCGGTCATAAGCCCATGAACTGACAGGACCACCACTTCAAATACACGAAATTGAAGATCCGTCTTGACAAGTCTTTGGGAGCAGGAGTGTAGGCCATAGGCCAGCATCATTCCAGCAACTTGACATATCGAGGCAAAGCTCTGATCCTTCAAGAATCTCCAAAGTGCAACGAAACCCACTAGGAAAGCCAGTTGTACCAGCACTTGATTGGCAACTCGAAGCATTTGAAGCCTCGCCTGCAAAAGCTCTTTTTGGTACCGCAGCTGTTGCTCGTCTCGCTGCTTGCGGAAGGATGTCTTGGAACACCACTGGCGAAAGTGTTCATAGAAAACTCGAAAATCTTCCTTGGTCAAAGTTGCATGTACTATCAGAATGCCCAAACATCCAATTACTGATGCACCATGCTGGAGAACGTATTCCGCAATGTGCGAAGCCATGGCTGCTGCAGTCCTGGATCCCAGAAATTGCGAAGACAGGAAAGCTGTGCTATTAAACCATACAGTACAATATTACATATGATTAATATGACCATTAATATATATTAATATGATTTAATATATTAAATCATATTAATATGACAGTACAATATTACAGTACATATATATATATATATATATATATTAATATGATTTAATATGTATATAATATGACCATTGGAGGGTTATAGCCCATTTTACCCCCAACTGCGCTCCCCCAAGTAGGAGGCCAATAGATTTTCACTCCGACTTGCACCATGACTTGCCACCCAGATGCATCTGTTGCTGCCGTGCAGAATCATCCTCTTCATCTTCAGAATCCGATTCGTGGTCCTGGGGGAAACGCTTTGAGTGATACCAGACCCTTTTTCACCTGCAATATACATGATTTTACCGCACATGTTTAGTGGTTTGACGTATGTTTAGCAATTTTCAATAATTCTCATAGGTATCTTAAGAGTGAGTGGTTTTTCGCATTTTAAAACATGGTTAACATTTGGGTCCACGTTTATCAGCCAGTGGGGGTCGACCATCCGGATGGGTCGAAACCTGGCGAATCTGCCAACTTTTATGGGTACCCATGGGTACTTTACCATCATAGCCCAAAAACTGTTGGTTTACCGTTGCGACAAAAAAAAAAAACAGGTCCTGATCAAGACCCATCATCAGTTCTTCGAAGAAACTGCGAATTTCCGCATCCTGGACGAGCTGAGATCGAATGTCTGCATTCAAACCACATTTAAAAGCCGCATTTACCAAATCTAAATTGCTAGAAACTAGTCTCCATCTTTTGTGAGACTTGCAGAGATACCGTCATACCCCATAAATCAGGAAAAACTGCAAAAAAAAACATTGATGCCCTTTTCCGTTTTGGTTGGGCTATCCTTTAAGCCCTTGAAGCTCCCGTGCCCGGTGTGCCTCCGGATGAATAAAGATCGACCTTGGGGCTTAGCTAAGGTTGAAAACCCAGGTGAGTATAGGATGCATTTCTTTGGGGCGACAACTTTGATACATGATGACATGATATAATTTATGCGATTTATGATAAAGATCGATATATAAAGATCGATATATAAAGATCGATATATAAAGATCTTCCTGATATAATTATATAATTATGCTCATGGCCACCACAAACAACCACAAACAACCACAATCAACCTGAATTACATAGGATCACGTTGATATCACATAAAACATCCTAAAAGGAACATAGCCTTGGCTCCCTTGGACCTGGGAAACCCAGCCGATCCACTTCAGACTTCTTCTTCCCTCTGAAGTGGACATCCAAAGTTACGTCCAAACCTAGCGAGACAGGCGGTTTTTAAAGCTGATACCATGGGGATACCACCCATCAAGGGAGAATACCATGGAGAATGCGATACTTCAGGTGAATTTTTCCAGGGCTTCAGTCTACCCCCATTGTTTCAATCATGGTTTTTCCACCATATTTTGACCCCACTTGGCTGTGTATGCCCCCAAGATGAATGGGACTGGTTTTTGGGCATCGCCAGATGGGGGAACATGATATCATGAACCCCCCTGGATCTGGACCGTCCTTTTGACGAAAAGACCCCCGCGACCTGCGTAGGAGTCGCACATGGCAATCACCGACCATTCAAAGTCACCGGGCCGCGGCACCTCAGGTGAGAGGTCCCACTCTGGACATCTCAGGACGTTTGGGACCTCATTGCATGTTTCGACCTGACTGACCATATATAACTGGACAACCAATGTATATAATATAATATATAGATATATGTTATATGTATATATTCTAGATAGATAGTATAGATAGACTATCAGAAAGATATTGGGACCTAACTTGTCTAATCCATGCTAATCCAACATAATCTAACTCATCTGATCTGTAGCGGAATCCGATAGGCCAAAACCAGCAGCCGTTCCACCCTGTTGGACTGGAGGAATAGTCACTTTGATGGGCCATATCTTTTCACTGCTTAGCTTAGGTGGGTCGCGTATGATTTTCACATGTCTTAAGGGAGAATATATGATAATATGATGATATAACATGATATTAATCAATGTTAATAATATACAATATATAGTAATAAACATATGTATATATATATGTATAAATAAGTGCCAGTTGCAGACCTCCTTTTACTCATCGAGTCTCATCCAAGCCGCGATAAAATTCACACTGCTTTTGCAGACACGGCCGGTTCCCAGAACCAGATCCGCGGCGATCATCCTGCGCCAAGTTGGGATGATCCATGACCCCTTGGAAATCATGGGAAAACTGGAGAAAAAACTAGGAAAACCTAGGGAAATCATGGGAAAACTGGGGAAAAAATAGGAAAACCTAGGAAAATGATGGGAAAAGACTAAGAAAATGATGAATAGCCTCTGGTAAACATACAAAAAGCGAACTGGAAAATCACCATCTTTAAGTTCGGTAAATCAGCTATTTCTATGGGCCATTTTCAATAGCAAACTGTTAAATTTCCAGAGAATACGTGATCAAAAATGGATAACCACTTTCTTTTCGGATAAATACATGGATTAATACGAGTACATGGTGCTCCCACATGTTGAAACCTCCAGGGAAAGAAAAACGTGGCCACCATGTTGTTGCATCCGTTGAATCATCTCCTCTTGAGCCAGGACCTGGATATCTCCAAATCATGCCCACAATACAAATCGTCACTAGGAATCCTCCAGTTGTTATCAACTTTTTTGCTTGTTTCCATTATAACTTCTAATTGGATCATATTGGATCATCCTCTCCCCATGAGGAACATCGAATATGTTTGAGAGAATTTCATGATTTTCCTATGATCATATGGGTGTTTTGGATAGTGATTCATTTTCCTATCAACATTTCCCCGTTGCGATCGCGAGCGGCTCCTGCGTCCACGCTTGTCGTAGACCAGCAGCCACCATTCCTGCACGGATGCTGCTGATTTCAAGTACCACATGAAAACCACCATTCAGCCCCTAGCAAGAATGTTGAAAATGTATGAAAATGTGTAAGTGAAGAAAGTGTGGAAATCGAGACCGCTTGGATGACTTTCAACTAATCTCAAACATATGTATATATATAATATGTATATAGACTTATTTAATCTTATTTAATATTATTTAATCTTATTTATTTATACATGATAATTACTTACTTTTTTCATGTGCCATGATTGAAAAAATCAACATCACCATATCATCCATATCATCCAACCAGATCAGTCACAGCTCGCGCCATTTTCTCGGTGCCCTAAGGGCGCTGTACCTCGTGCTTCACCACAGGGAAGAAGAGTGCGTGCACCGGCCCGGCCGACTCGGAGTCGGAGAGGTTGGTTCTGGTGAAGGTGACCTGCCGATTTTTTCAAATTTCGATGGGGTTCTGATCGCCGATTTCTGGTTATGGCTGTAGTTAATGAGTTATCGTTAAAGGACTATGACTATAATTATAGCATATTATAGCTATGGTTAATATTAGTTATAGTTATGGAGTTATGGCTATAGTTAATTAGTTATCTATAGTTATATAAAGGATGTTAAAGGGCTCTTGAAAACAAGGTCCACATCACGGCCTCAGCCAGTCAAGGTGAAGCCATCTAAGGTGCTAACATAGCATTGCCATGGCCATGTCTCGTAGAAGGCACCGAGTGGCACCATTGGATCAGGCAAGTAGTATTGAATGCAATCAGGCAAAATGCCACCCAAACAAAAATAGCAAAAAATAAGAAGTTCTTTTCTATAATTGGGATAATTGATTGTGCAATCTGTGGCTGCGGGTGCTTGAAGCCTAGGAAAAACACAGAAATTGGGATGAATTCTTTACTGTCTCAGCCATCCCAGAAATATTCCCAGGTGTGCATGAGATCATGCGCACATTGAAATCGTTTAAACATGTTTAAGCATGTTTAAGCATTTGTTTAAGCATTTGTTTAAGCATTTGTTTAAGCATTTGTTTAAGCATTTGTTTAAGCATTTGTTTAAGCATCTTTAAACAAATTCCAAGAGATTGAGGACCCAACCGCATGAGATTACGCGCACTTGCAGAATTAAGCACTGAGAAATCTGCTGCTAGTATCTGCTAGTGACATCACCCTGGTGCTTCTTTCTCGCTCACCCGTTCTTACTACTCAAATCACTCATTATGTTTAATTTGAGTCTTCCCGGCCGCCAACTTTCAAATGTGGAAGCGCCTTCAAGGTGGCCATATCGCCTTCAGCCATCTCTGCTTCATCATTCACCTGGTAGAAAAAGTGGTACACTGCCATGTACTGGACATGTCTATGGCATTGTGAGAAAACAGTGGGAAGATGAGTAACCTATAGTGATCCATAGTGATCCATTCATGATAGGATTTTAATCTTACACGAGGCCACAGTGTTTCTGTTTGGACTATGAAATCTCTTGCGGAACGATTCGTAAGACCGACAAACCACAGGACCATCAGCGCAAACTGCTTCGTTTATAGAACAAAGTTCAGAAACTGACAGCAACCAACAAAAGACTGGTTTGTTAAACAACCATCCAAAAAAAGTGTTGAAAATCGGAAATGTTTGACATGGCATGACATGGCCAACCTGAAAAGCTGCAAATCAAGAGGCAACATCAACAAAACGAACCTATCCACTTCAAGAATATGACCTTCTACATGTTCAGGCAAGTACATAGATTTACAACAAATTTAACCACATTTTACTGAGATCACAGGCGGCGGTTCAATGCTGCCTCCACGCTGTAGCTGAGCTCAACCATCGGAAGGTGCTGACAGAAGCACTGGATGTCCAGAACCTGCATCTGACCTCCCTTTCTTTTGGAAAAAAAAGGCGCGTAGAAACATCTATCATGTGAATGTTCATTGCTAGGCATCTTCAGTTCTAAGATTCTACGATTCTATACTTTCTGCATGTTGATTCAGAGATCATCTGAGATCATCTGAAATCCTGACATACCCTCTGGCTATGTCAAAAAAGCTATTGAACATGGTGATAGAAATAGTGGATTTACCCATTGAAAATGGTGATTTTCCATAGTTATGTAAACGTTTACCAGAGGGTAGAGTCTGACTCTATGCTGACTCTCGATTCTGAATCTATGATCATCTCCTGAAATTCCATCGCTTGGTTAGCTGTGATCTGTGCGGCTGAGGATGATTGCCCACGAGTAAACCCGATAAGGTCATCAGTCACGTGGCTTTCTGGGAAAATCCCCCGGCTATAGTTCGATGATCTTCCTAGCTAGACACCTCCATTTTCGGATGTCCAGCCACGTTTAATGACACCGGAGGGTGTCATGCCATTAATGTCCTATTAACTCGTATTGTGCTCCAACTATGATCTCATGATTCCTATTATTAGCCATATTATCCTACTCTTATCCATTATATCCATTATATATCCTATTATATATTCATTATATCCAATAATATCCTATTAATGATAATATATCCATTAATATAGCCATTGTATCCATTATATCCATGATATATCATATATCCATAAAAATATCATATTATCCGTATCCTCCACCAGCTTTTGTGTCATGCCATCCGCACTCCAACCTGTTGCTCCGTGAAGTTTCCGAGTCTCTTCAACAGGGACTGTTCGGGCGACTTTAACACCTGAATGGAGCACCGGGTGAGTGAAAAAAAAACTGGTGAAATGGGAGAGATTAACACAACAACCCATTCATCATACCTATATTTTTGTCTGTCTATGACAATATCTATCTATATATATATCATTTCATAATCATACTATGTTATACATCTAACAAATGAGAACAATTCTGGTAGCTTTAAACAAATTAACCAAATTATAGATGGGGTCATGCGCAAGAATCTTCGCAGAATAGGGAAAACTCGGCCCAGAACCCCCATATAATTTTGATGGCATGTTCACTAGCCATAGCCTCTTGGCACAAACCTTCCCTGATGTTTTTCGCAGTCAAAAGTTTGTACCCTGCCGTTCACCCGATATTTTTGCTGGTGTTCGTGGATATTCATCCCCCCAATTTTCTGGGGAACATATATACATGCATCCATCTCTATCCCCAGTTGGTTAGTGGTTCACCCATCACCTTTAAATAAAAGGTTCGTCAGCTGGCATCATCATCCAATTTCTATACATTTAAAAATCAAACATAGTATCAGTATGATCATTGTTTTAGTTTACCAATTACAGTATTTCAATCATAATTATATCCCATAAAAATATCCCATGGTATTTTCAGTGTAGATGTTTCAATCATGTTAAATCAGAACCCCAACTCCACAACTCCACGGCCTCTGAAAAGCTGGGTGCCCCCTTTGGTACCGACCTGTTTCGGGGTTCCCCGACTGGACCATTAAGGTGAAATTCAACCAGACAGGATTTCGCATCCACAGTATGGGTTACTTTATGCTACTTATTGACTGAAAAATGTGAGTGAAACCAACAAAATTTATACGGTAAAAGTATGGCAAACTGATTTTTAAGTTCATAGAACTGGTTCATGAACGGTTTATGAACTTGTTACATTTTGGCTAAGACAAGTTCATACAAGTTCTTTGAGGATTGACCATCTCTTCACTTCGTTCAACCAATGGGATGGCACTCGACTCATAGATATGGCCGCATGAAGCCAGTGCTGGGTGGTCCATGATTCTATGGAAAAACATGGCCAATCTATGCCAATCTTACATACTTTGCGTTGCAACTGATGAAAAAAAAAACTTTTTAAAAAGTGAAAAACAATTGCTTACTACTAAACTATACTAAACTACTTAACCAAGGATTACCGAAGTTGTTTGATGCTGAATTTAACTCAGCAACCCATCATGATTCAGCTCCGCCAGTGTGATGGTGAAATCCATACGCGTATCCCATTGCTTCGCCAATATGATTCATCACTATGAATATCTTCATAACCACTAGTACAATTACTAAGATGTTTAAACATACTAGTCCATAGTACAAATATTCTAAATAGATATCAAACATATGTATATATACATATGGGCTATATATATATAGATATCAACCACTATGAACGGATAGATTCGGATAGATCAACCACTTTTCTTTTGGTGAAACACTCCAGGCCTCACGTGGGGCAGCTGTAGCAGCGGCGAATCATTGAAGTCCATCGCCTCACCGGGCGAAAATTTGATCACCGAGAAATGGAGATGTAAAAACCCACGGTAGAAATGAGGGAAATATGACGATAATTGTTCTATAAATGGGGGTTATATGATGTTATATGATGTTATATGATGTTGCTGGCTTATATGATCCAATCAAAGAAGTCTTTAACATGATTTAAAAGACATTACCGTATAGAATTTTCCGTATGATTTGGGGGAGTGCCTCGGATAATCTAAAATCTACAGAAAGTATCTTGAACAATGTCGACAGAGTGCCTCCGTCTACCAGTCAGTTCATATATGTTTATTGTCTGAATGTTCGATAACTCATGAGCATTACAAAGCCAGAACAAATAACCATCATCATAAACATCGTCATTTCATGTAATGCAATATAGCAACAACAATAGTAACACTAAAGATGCTAAGGGAAATGGCTCTCATCAGTTCTGGACTCGCGGTTTCAGGATCCCAATCGGGGCGAGGTTCATGTGCATATGCTGCAGGGTTTTTCTCTGTCACCATTCCGTTCATCATATGCATACAATCTGGTTGGTGGTTTTAACATGTTTTAACCATCTTGAAAAATAGTTGTCAATGGGAAGGATTATCTCATATGTTATGGGAAAAAAATGTTCCAAACCACCAACCAGCAATACATGAATTACATAATTACATGATATTACATGTATCCCTTCGTTTGGTCTTGCCCATTTACAAAATCTCCAAACCTCCCACAGGGGCGCGTTTGGCGAATGAGGCAGGCTTCTACACAGATTACTGCACTGTCACCATATCTGTAAGCCGATGAGGCAAGATGAGTTGGAATGTGTTAGAACAGACTTCTGCAAATACATTCACATTTTTTCCAAAGCCTTGCAGCGGAACGTATGAACGGTGTAGATGGTGTAGTAGAGAGAGGGATGCAAGAACAGAAGTTATCCAAAGACATCCAGAAAGTAGAAACTATGAAACAACCATCGAGAAAACATAGAAGAACTGTGGATTGGAAGATTGCTGGACAATCTATTTACAGACATCTGAACAGACAGCAGCAACATGGGACATTAGGACGCCAGTGGACGCCAGGATAGGCGTCAATGGGTGTCTCACCTGAACCAGACATCGCTGCAGCATGATGCAGTTGCGAACCACCTCCAAATAGCCTGGCTGGGCGGAGTTCCAGGATTTTTCGTGGCAACCATAGTTGTAGGGATGAAATACCCAAGCCATGGAGGTTAGAATCTACCCATCACCCATGGCAAAGCCAGGAATGAAGTTGAGATCATGGATTTCCAGATCAAGCAGACCGTGGACCGTGTCCTGTTGGTCCTGTCGTCCATTTAGCATCAAATAAATGACCATATCTCAATCAAGACGAGAGCTCTGCAAAAAAAATCCGCCAAACTTCAAGATTTACATCGTTGGATGTTATATGTTGAGGTCTAATGTGTCAACTCCCAGCCACACTCAGCACACAGCTACCAGCTACTTTTGGGATCTTTTGGGGGCATAGGCATAGGCAAAACATTTGGGAGACGAATCTATCAGAAAAAAAACTGCACCGGAATATTTGTCTGGCTCCAATGTTCCAAATCCCCTATCAAATTCACCACAATGGGACTCCAAAATGAGATTCGATACTCAACGATGGTTTTTAGGGTGTATGTTATATTTGGGGAAGGGATTTTTTAGTCCTTCAGAACAAGATCTCCCATTTCCAGCCATTTCCATGAAAACTCCGGTGAGCTCCCAACATCCAGCATATCTTCTCCAATAATAAACCATGTTCCAAGTTTTCCTGAATTTTCTCCAATAATCCAATTTTCTCCAAGGATAATCACAGGAGCTCCAATAATCACAATTTTCAAGCGGAAATCATCGAACTAAATGTGCCATGTTCAATAAATACATTGAATTACCATGAATTACCACGGGGCAGTTGGAGAAAATTGAATTAATGGCCCGTTCATTTTAATGATTTACCAAGTAAGAATGGTGATGTTCCATAGCAAACGGTTAAATTAGCAGAGGGTACCCTCCATTAAACCAATAATAGATATGTGACCATTTACTACCTTTTTTTCATCATTTCCGAACGTGAAATCCCTTTTGTTGAGCTGTCAAATCACCAGATGGTTCTACCAGGCTACCATTCATTCAACCAGATTCCAAATAGTGATACCATGGTGTGGCAGCCATCTAAGAAGAGGCCCGCCTGAAACCCATCTGAAACCCATTAAGACTGGTAAAATCCTGGTTCCCCAACCAAAGGGATCCAGACACTGGGCACCTGATCGATCGCCTTCACCGTGGGATGCGATGGAAATCATGGCCTCGGCATTCGCCATGTGGTTATCGGAAGGGAAAAGGGATTCAATGGAAACATGTTTATTGGGACACCAATTTTTCAAGTCCGGCTAGTGTGGGATCCTGATTCACCTTGCTGATTGAACCCTACCACAACCAAGAGGACAATTTCATGGTGAATACGTGAGTTTAAACAGTGAAGAAAGACTGCAAACCCGCCTACATTTTTTTACATACCAAACTTCAACCATCAAACACAGCGATTTTTTTTGCAGTGTCATCGAATTTGATTGTCTTAGAATGGGATACTGTATATGTCCATTTTGATGGAGAACCTCATGTTCAAAATGCCGACTGTATTTTTGGAAACCCATTTATTTTGACCAACCCATTTGTTTGACACCACCACATATAGGTTTGTCCAAAATGAAAGCTACCCCCAAAATCGATTGGGTGATCATCACTTTTTAATGGGCATACCGCTTTTCTGACACCCCAAAGATTAAAAGATCCTCTCCTTGGTTAGTCATATCCCCTTTTCTATCCCATTGTGTATACATATATAATATATATAATACATAATATATATATAATACATACATATATATATAATACATATACATATATATATAATACATATATATAATACATATATATAATACATATACACATATATATATAATACATATATATATATAATTACATATACATATATATAATACATATACACATATATATAATACATATATATATATATAATACATATACACATATATATAATACATATATATATATAATACAAATACATATATATATAATACATATACACATATATATAATACATATATATATAATTACATATATATATAATACATATACATATATATAATACATATACATATATATATAATACATATATATATAATTACATATATATAATACATATACACATATATATAATACATATATATATAATACATACATGTATATAATACATATATATAATACATATATATATATATAATACATATATATATATAATACATATATATAATACATATATATAATACATATATATAATACATATATATAATACATATATATATATAATACATATATATAATACATATATATAATACATATATATAATACATATATATATAATACATATATATATATATAATACATATATATATAATACATATATATATAATACATATATATATATATATATAATACATATATATATAGTACATATATATTTATATATAATATATACATATATACAATACATATATATATATATACTATATATATAATACATACATATGTATTTAATACATATACATATATATATAATACATATATATAATACATATATATATAGTACATATATATTTATATATAATATATACATATATACAATACATATATATATATATACTATATATATATAAGACATACATATGTATTTAATACATATACATATATATATAATACATATATATATATATATCCGTGAATTTCGCATGGGATCCTCAATAAAATGGCCAGTTTTTAGAACCCCATGGTGAAAAGCCAGCCACCACCACCGTTTTTCCGCCGTGAAGCTCGTCCCAGTTTGGAGGCATGGACCAGACGATTGGTGAGCTCTGCCTGCACGGAAGGCGCCATATGCCTGGGAGATGTCGACGTCGGAAAAACGACAGGTGAATCGGGATGGTGGTTACCATATGTATACATGGTACAATATGTATATATATATATTGCATATTGTATTATCATATAATATGAATATATATATATATAATTAATCATATATCAAATATATGATACCATATGATTACATACATGTGCGTCGCATTGTGTACATATTTCTATATTTGCGTATCATTGCTTTTGTACGATATGATTAGTGCTTGAGCCCCTACCATCATCTACCATCCCAGCTAGGAGTTGAATTTGGTCACAATTTATGCTCTCGTCTCTGGGACATTTAAGCGTGCCTGGATTTCAAGGCTGTGACTTACCCATTTTATGGTACCCTGAAAACGAAAGAGCTAATGAAATATGATACCATAGGATACCCATTAGGCCAGCTAGTGTAATCCGACAGCTGACCAGCTGACTGTGAGTAGAGACTCTGTGTCCCCATTTTTTCGCTCTCCTCTTGAAATCGATAAAACGACCTGATTTTCACACAACATTTAACCATACCGGCCCTGATTTATATGGATACTTACCCACCATTTATATGGATACGACCTGATTTATATTTATATGGATACTTACCCAGCATTTTTCCAGGCACTCCCAAACTCTGTGGTCGCTATTTCTGGCGCCCTGAAGAATTTATGGAGTCACAAGGGTCTTGATCATCAGCAATTTTAAGGCCAAGATATGGCTGCCAACTATGATGATCTTGGGTACCATTAGTGGGGAAACCACATGGTGATCATGGTGAGGAGGCCAGCGGCCACATGAGTTTGTTGATGATTCCAGTATTGGATCATAATACTACCCATCCAACCAACTAGTACAATCCGTTATAGTCATCAAATTATTTATCAGTTGCATATCTGTGTAAATGTTGAACCACCATAAAACATCATTTAAAAAAAAACTGCGCCTACACTCATTATAATTCTTCATCAACCACCAGTTGTTTTTTGGCATTGCTTTTTGATGTAGTCTGGTGAGCGGGTTCACCGTCCAACCATTGTAGCTGAGCCAGGAAGAAAACCCTATCCCGTTGCATAGGTTGGTGAACATAGCTATTCCCATCAAATGGGTTAGTTCACAAGCCCTAGTCAACCAGGTGATATAGCCCACTATTTCATAACCAACCAACCATCAAACAACCATCAAACAACCATCAAACAACCATCATCTATCAATGATTTCCTTGGGTTTTAGAAGGTACAACCCATATTTGATGATCAAGTCTCCAGTTTTCATTGCTAATCATCGTGTTTAATGCTTAAAATCATCATAAATCATCATTTCTGATGCCTAAATCAACATTTCTGATGGTTAAATCACCGTTTCTGATGGCTAAATCACCACCTCTGCACCAACCACCGCCGCGCCCAGCGCGCGGTCTCCGACCAACCGAGGGGCGCATGGAGGCGCCGCAGATGCGCCCACAGCAAGGCCGAGCAGCGGCGGATCAGCGGATCACTGAAGGGGCAAGGGATCCTCGAAAAATGGATGGCGGTGATGGCTATACAATGGCAATGGATGATATAACTATGGATATAATATAGTTGATGGATGATTAATGGACAATTAACTATATAGTGGATATTATATATAATGTGGCAATGGATAAATGGATGGCAATGGATATTTATATTAATATTAAATGGATATTATCCATATAGTGGAAATTAACTATAGTGGATGATTGTGGATATTAACTATATAGTGGATTATATTCAATGGCTAAGGATATAACTATAGTTTATTAATGGATGATATAACTATGGATTTAATATAGTTAATGGATAATATTATAGGTATGGCGTAGTTATCTATTATGAAATTAGTATTAAATGGATATTATCAATATAGTGGATATCCATATGGATATCTAATTAGTGGATATTAATGGACATAATATAATGGTTTATTAATGGATGATATATATATAGTGGATATTAACTATAGTTAATGGATGATTAATGGGTAATTAACTATAATATAGTTTATTAATAAATAATGGATATTATCCATATAGTGGATATTAACTATATAGTGGATTATGATATATCGATATAACATGTTTTTGTGGATCCACCATAGTTATCTATTATGGCATTAAATAATGGATATTATCCATATAGTGGATATTAATGGATATCTAATTAGTGGACATAATAGATATAACTTTAGTGTTATACTTAACTACGTATAGTTGTTAATACTTATGGGTATTAACTATAGAGTTATAGTGGATATTAACTATAGTGGATGATTGTGGATATTAACTATAGCGGATTATATTCAATGGCTAAGGATATAACTATAGTTTATCAATGGATGAAATAACTATGGATATAACTAATGGATATTAATGGACATAATATAATGGTTTATTAATGGATATGAACTATAGTGGACATAATAGTGGATATTAATGGATATGGATATTAATATTATAGTTGTAGTTAACATTATTGACTATATAACTATAGTGCTATTAGTGGATATTAACTATAGTGGATGATCGTGGATATTAAATGGCAATGGATATAACTAATGGATATAAATAAATACGACATAATATGACCGATGACCTGTTTTCATGGCATATTGAAAACTATAGTATTATGAAAATTATAGCCCCTTGTTAGTGTAAATGGCTATAAAATGCTTATTAAATTATTTATTAATGGATATGCTATGGTGATTAATGGATAACTATGACTAATCGGCTAATGGTTATGAACTATAGTGGTGAATATGACTTAAAGAACTATAGTGTTATGAAAATTATAGCCCATTGTTAACGTTAATGGATATGAATGGTTCTTAAATGGTTATAAACCATAGTATAACTCTGGTGATTAACGGATATAACATGATATAAGTATGACTATATCTGGCAATGGGAATAAATATGATATTAACTACTAACCTTGGGGTGCAGGCCAGGAATTATTGATAAGTAAATATATATGCTGCAATATATATATATATATCAATGGAACATGAATTCCTGTTGCTTATATCAGTGCTTTTATATGAAGATTCATGTCCCATATGCATTGGCGTTGGGAAAGTCTACAGCAAACCATGGGAAAGGTATCCACCCAAATTGTTCAAAGGAGACCCTGCAGATTGTCCCTTCAACAGATTTTCAGAACAATGGTGAGTTAACATGATTTAATTAACTAAGAAAAGGGCGGAGCCAAGCGACGACAATTAGGGGTTAACCAGGAAATATTATGAAATACTGGCATTAATCATACTCTGCACATTTCCTGAAATGTTGGGTAATCTAAATCCATGGGTTTCAATTTTGGATGATGCTGGGGAACCCGTATAA
This sequence comes from Cladocopium goreaui, assembly GCA_947184155.2. Lineage (NCBI taxonomy): Eukaryota > Dinophyceae > Suessiales > Symbiodiniaceae > Cladocopium > Cladocopium goreaui. Next base: position 281,343 of record CAMXCT020006561.1, on the reverse strand, counting down.
TAACACGCATATACTATATGTTCATATGAAGACAGTGCTTTAACCACTTTATGGGGATACAATGAGATGCATCAACGGATACAACCTGGGATACAGCTAACAATACTATTTGGGTGTGTCTGAAATTGAGGCCAGTATACCCTCCAAATGGCCAACAAATGAAAGGGGATTTCGGGGTACCCCACATATTCAGACAAACCCGGCCCATGTGGGTACCCATCATTATAAAAACTCATTTTTTTCAGGGGAGATACTGACTTAAGCCGTACTGAAAAATCTGATTTATTCATAGGATGAAGGGATACCCCAAATTCCAGCCCCCAACCGGCTCCAACTCCTGATATGCTGCAAAAATCGTATTCATCTGGTGCTGAAAATTGGGTGTAGGGACATTGATCCGGTCAAATTATAATAATTCACTAACCTGAAATAAGGCCATTTGGGGATGATTTCCCTTATTAATCATGATTGATAGGACATTGATGGTTAACCAGTACCCAAAATTCTGACCTTTCGCGCCTTGGTTCCGCTGGCGCTAGCACAGATCTTGGGAAGATCTTTGTCTGCACCTGGCCAGGATTTTTTGGCACTATTCTCCCAAGGGGCAGCTTCAAAATCCATGGATACCATGGATAAAAAAAACATGGGATGAAAAAAACTGAAAAAAATGACATTTTATGACCATATACATTGATCATCATTGATCAATTTATGAATGATCATCCCATATTTTTATGGAACTTGATCGTTAACGACCCCCTGTTGCGCGGCACATCTTCAGCTTTCTGCGGCGGACCATTCGGAGGCCAGACCTGCGGCGACACCGGCGGTGAACCGATAACTGGACGACCTAATACGCTCTCAAAACATGAACGAAAATATATGAAATAGACAAAACAATATGTGTATATATATAT